>PVJO010001774.1:42404-160778 GCA_004026905.1 Hystrix cristata | reverse complement strand
CTCTTCCCCACCCCTTCCCTCTGTTCCCTCCATCCCTATTTACAGCAGGTTTATTCACATTTCTCCATGATTTCCCTTTTCCCTTTCTTTCCTTTTTTCCCTTCCTGCTTTTCCCCCTTCTCTCTTTCTAGTGCTCCTCTCCTTTGTATATTATCTTCCTTATATGTAATATCTATTATACCTCTTTGTCCTTATTTACAGTTATGGTTTCTCATATCAGAGAAACAATTCAATGTGTACTTATGAGTGTCTGATTTATTTCACTTAAGAGTATGTTCTCAAGGAACATCCATTTACGTACAAATGACTCTAGTTTATCCTGTTTTATGGTGGTGTAGTACTCCATTGTGTAGAAAAACCACATTTTCTTTAGCCATTCATTGGTTGTTGGGCATTTAGGCTGTTTCCAAGACTTAGCTATTACAAATTGTGTTGCTATAAACATGGTTGTGCATACATCCCTGTGGTATGACGATTCCAATTCTTCTGGGAAGATCCCCAGTGGGGGAATAGCTGGGGGGATAGGGGCTTTATATTTTAAAGAAACAACTTTAATGTGATGTATTTGAAATCACAAGTTTGTGAGGTTTCTTTCAAATTTTGTTTGCTTTGTCCATTGAACACATTTTTTAAATTTTCTGTATGCACAATAAATGAGGAAGAGTTTCCCTAAGTCTTCTGTTTTATGTTTTGTATTTAGTAATAGTCTTCTTTGATGTAATAATAATAAAAATAAGCTATTCTTCTGTGTTTTCTAATGCCACTTTGAAAATTGGGGAATGTTTTTATGTTTAAGTAATTGATCTACCTGGAATTTGAGCAAGTTATGTAGTGTGAGAAAGCTATTTAGTTATTCAGTTATCAACATACCACTTATTGATTAACACATACTGTTCTCGCTAATTTGAAATACTACTTTTAGTGTATTGCAAATTGCCTTAAGTATTTCAGTTCGTTTCTGACTCCATTTCCAGTTCTGTTAAATAGCTTTCATATTCTTAATCTAGTTACTGTGCTTCTAAAATCAGTCACTTTATAATGTACTTTAGTATCTAGTAGAATTGGCATAATCTCATTATTTTTTATGATTCTTAAATATTTGTTTATTTTTCATCTACACTGGAATATTTTAATGGTTTTACGCTTTTATATTTTATTTCATCCTCATAGGTATTTCAGTTAAAATATTACAACATTTGCAAATGATGATTTTAACAAATCTTGTTCAATTCTCATATCTTCTTTCTTTCCTTTGTCTAATTATATGGGCTAGTACCATCAGAAAAGTGTTAAATAATAGTTAGGATAATTAACATCCTTATCTTTTGTCTGACTTTAATGGGAGTGCTACTAGATTTTTTCATTAAACAGGATGATGGCTTGCGATTTGAGATAGACACATTTCTCACATTAAGGTAATATCTATTCTTACTTTATTAAGAGCTGTTTAAAGTAAAAAAATGGATGTTGAATTTTATTAAATGTATTACTAGTGTCTAAGGAGGATGTGATAGTATTTTCCCTCTTTATTATTATGATTAAATATATTAATAAAAATAATTGACATCTATTTTGTGCAACTGACATCCAAAGCAGTATTCTAGTTTCTTTACATTCTTCAATTCATTTAATCCTTGCATAACCTAAAAATAGGAATTATTACTATTCTCACTCCAAAGTCAAGAAAGCTTACATTCACTGTGATTAAGTAACTTGAACAAGATCAGATACCCTGGAAATAGCAAAGCAGAGATTTGAGCCCAGGCCAGCTTCCCTGTGTATGATCAATATGCAGATTTTCATCTTGATAGGTTTCTTGATAGCAAATCAATATTTCATTCCTCCAACAAATCTCACTCATTCGGTATGTATCTTTCTGTTCATTGGTATCATTTAATATTAAATATTGCTAGTATTTATAATTTCCTAATCAGTATTCAAAGAAAAAATACATCTAAAATTTCCTTTTTTGTCATGTTTGTTTGCATTGAGTCTTTCAGTATCCCAGACTCACAAACATTTTGGAATCTTACCTTTCCCATTTTCCATAAAATTTGGATGGCATTGAAGTTATCTGCTTTTAAAGGTTTTGTAGAATTTTCCTGTGACTCTCTGTGGATCTAATTTGCTTGTGAAACCATCTGGGCCTAGAGATTTTCTTTTGTGGAAAGTGGTTTCCTGGCAATTTTTTCTTTCATTTTTTTCTTTTCGAAGGCTCTGCCTTCAATAAAGCTTTCATTGTTTTAGGATAAACTTCTTAACAGTATGAGTTTTATTATATATTATATATTTATTCATTTATTCTAGTACATATTAACTCAGAAGGAAGCGTACAAGGAAGAGCACTAAGATGCATTTGAGAAATTTTAGAAAGGTTGATGAACTCTGGTGATTAGATTGGATAAGGAATACAAGGGAGATGGAGGCGTCAGTTCTCTCCCCTAGAGTTTAGCTTGTGGAGCAGGCTGCATGCTGGCCTCTTTACTGTGTAGGGGTAAGAAGGGGCTGGATATGGTTGAGGGGAGCACTGAATTGTTTACTTTGGTTTTCATGTATCAGATTTGGAAGCATTTGAGACATTCATAGTTATCTGGGAAAGCGGGTCGATATAAACTTTAAATCTTTTGAACAGCTGGTCATTAAAAGCTTGAAGATCATTGTGAAGGATAAAGCTGAAAAGGAAAAGAAAGAGAAGGAAAAAGCCAGAAAGTCAAGCATAATACTACCAGAGTATTAACTACCATTCACCTTTGGACAAGCTCTATGATTGGATGTTCATTCTGTTTTGCTCTCTGTTGAGAGCCCTCAATGTCAGGGCTTCTGCAGGTTCAATGTTAGGGCTTCTGCTAATCTGGGGATCTGTGAGCAGTCTGGGGACGTTGCAAAATGACAGTCCTGTTGCACAGACCCTACAGGCCTGTCCCCTAAAGGAGTTATTTGGTGTCCGGGATCAGGTCTAAGGCAATGCGCCTGCGTTTTCATCTTTCCTGCTGTGCTGTTTTAGAATCTCTGCAGTGTTTTTAAATGTTTTTAATAATACCATGGTTTGTAATTTGGTCCATGAATCCAAAGAGCCACTTGAAACATGGCATGGTTTGCTAATATGAAATAAAAAATTCTAAGGCCCAGAAGCACATCTAGAAACCAGTTCCTAGAATCCTGAGGGAGATTTGTCTGCTGATAAAAATTTTACAATTGTTAGGGAATGTTGCCATAGGTTTAATACGACTCTCTGGAATAATCTCTGGATATGGTAATATTAACACATAGTGTTACTGTTGAAAAGTCTATTAAATACAGGAAATAAGATTTTCTGACCATAGAGTTTTCCAAAATATGTCTTCTTCAAAATTTAAACCTAAGTAATGTTTTCATGTTATTTCTTCCTTCTTAAAAGATTTGATAAAAAAAAGATTTGATAAAAATGACTTCATTGTGCACAATTTTACATTGATCAGGAGACTGACTCATTTAAACAACAGTTGTAGCTGTATTTTTCCATTGCTATATTTACATGTAGTTGATTCAACTTTTAATTACAAACGTTCACTTACGTTTTCTCTTATTAGAGGTCTTTCACCCTCTGAAAACCATTATTTCCTTATTAATTTCCCAGTGGCTTTCGGCAATTTCTAGCTGTGGGAATGACTATGTGAATAAACAGTCTTTATTGTTCATGGTTTTATGGTGAAGAAAAATACTTTTGATATACTTAAAATGCTGATTATTAGATGAAGTCCGAGGAATAGTCATTAACTTTGATGATACACAAAATAATGTCTTATTGAGTGCTCAGTATATTCCAAAGCCTGAGGATTATAAAAATGAAGATGTGTTACTTGTTTGCACCAAACTTTGCAATAATGAGGAAAACAATTGAACATTTACTATGTGCCAGGCATTTATTCATTTTTGTAACAAATATTTAAAGGATGCCTACGAAATTTGTGGCATGGTGCTAAGTGCTGACAATTCGGCGATAAGTGGGAATAAGTTTGTTCCTACTCTCACTGGTCATGACCAGGATCTCACACAAATGTGTGTACAACTTCAAACTGAAGAAAGGAATAGAATTCTGTGAGGGAATATAACAAAGGAAAGTTATCTCCAGGCTAGTGGAGAGCTCAAATGGCTCCCCTGGGAAGTTCATACTTGAACTGAGGTCTAAGGATGAGTTTTTTTTTAAGTGGAGAGAAGAGGAGATAGGAGAGGAGAGGAGGAAAGGGGAGGGGAGAGGAAGGGGATTGTAAACTAAGCGATTGATCTCAACAAGGCCTCCGTGGCAGGAAGAGAATGAAGAAGGAGAACAGCTAGAGTGTGCAGTGAGGGCGAAGTGACATGAGATTAAACTGAAGAGGCCTGAGAGTGGAGTGTTGGTGGCAGACAACACAGCACATATACCATGTTTCAGAACAACTTCACTGTGAAGGAGGCCACAATCTGAACAGCTGCTTATGCAATGGGTGTGTCACAGTGAAAATATATGTGGATTGTCCTGTGAGCCAAGAGAAAAGAGCCACCAAACCACTATGGCATAGGGACATCAAGAAGGTTTTCTGAAAATAAATAGGATCTTGGCAGTCACAAAAGAAGAGAAGGGGTAGTTTCAGACAGAGGGAACAGGATATGCAAAGGTCTGGACACTAGTGTATCTGGAAAGCATGAAAAATACTTAGGTGTGGAGAGAATGTGTTTTGTGTGAGTGCATAAGCACGTGTATTCATGTATGTATGTGTTCATTGGTCCATGCACATATACACAGCAGAAGGACTGAGGTACAAAACCTTTATGATGAATTTAGATTCAGGCTGGGAATTAGCAAGGCAGCACCATCTGCCATGCTACTGAATTTCCCATAGTTAGGAAAAGCCTTTTAATAGGAAAAGAACATATTATAAAATTATGTACTGGCCAGCTTTCCCATTTCTGGGACATGATACCTGACACCAAGAGCATAAAGGAGAAGAGGTTCAATTTGGCTCATGGTTTTAGAGGTTTCAGTCCATGGTGGGATGGCTCCAAGGCAGGAACACTATGGTGCAAGGCCATGGCAGAGCAAAGCTGCTTAATTCATCATGGCCAGGAAGCAAAGCAGGGGAGCAGTGCCAGAGAGGAAGAGCAGTGCCAAAGAGGAAGGACCATATACAATATATAGGCTCACACCTCCATGACTTAGCCAGAAGTGTGCTTTACTAATCCTCTGGGTGGCTTCTGAGCTGATGAAGTTGGCACGTAAGCCTCGTCATCACAAATTATGATTTTGTTTTATAGGAATATTTCTCTTTAATCTCTTGACTAGCAGAACCACTTTGTTGGAAGGTGGGAGTTAAAAGTCCAAATCCTGAGCCCATACCCAGGACCATTCTAGTCACGATCTCTGTGGGTGGATATGCTATGTTTCTTTATATGCCTTGCCCATACTGACTTTTAAAAAGTAATCTATCATTTTAGAGCAGTTTTAAGTTCATAGCAAAATTGGTTAGAGATACAGAGATTTCCTATATCCCCCCTTCACATCTACAGCCTCCCACACTATCCCCATACCCCTCCAGTGTACATTTTTTGCCATCAGTAAACCTGCATTGCCACATCATAATGCCCCAAATTCCACAATTTACATTAGGATTCACTCTTGGTGTTGTACATTCTTCAGATTTATTCACATTTATAATGAGATGTATCCACTCTTATAGCATCATGCAGAGCCCTAAAAATCTGTGCTCCCTTGCCCCATCTGTCCCTTCCCCATAATCTCTAGAAGTCACTGTCTCCATGTTTGTTCCACTATCTTCAACCTTTTGCTTTTTCCAGTACATCATATGGTTGGAATTACACACTAGGTAGCCTTTCAGACCCATGTTTTTAATATGGTAATATGTATTTATGGTTCCTCCATGTCTTTTTTGTAGCTTGATAGCTCATTTCTTTTTAGGGCTGAATCATATTCCTTTCTCTGGATGCATCTGTAGATTTTAAAGCTTCCCAAGTGATTCTAATGTGTAGCCAAGCTTAAAGAGCTAGTGGTTTTAAAAAGATCTCCTGGCTTCATGATGGAGATTAGTGATCTAGAGGGAGATCAGAGACTTCCCCAGTGGAGAAGAGGTCTCAAAATCTTGAAAGTGGCAGCACCTAGTCAAAATGGAAAGGAGGAGATGAGTTTCAGGGACATTCAGACCACTGATTTACAATGATGATATATGTCAAATTGCATGTAAGCAAGAAGGAGAGAGACTCAGAGAGCTGACTCACAATTTCTAGGTGGCATCATAATCTAGATGAAAGGTGGCTAAGAGCTTGAGGAAGTGAACAGGAATCCCTGCTAGGTCAACTTACCAGCTGGTTGGGCGTCCTTGTGGTTTATATCTAGATGCCCAAGCTTCTTGTGTTCAGAGGTAGGGCTTTTGGGGGTTGATTGGATCATGGGGGCATGGACTAATCCACTGATGAGATTATAACTAAATGCAATGTTAGGAGATGAAACCTGATTGGAGGAGGTGGGTCATCAGAAGTGTGGCCTGGAAGGGTATATGTCCCTCCTCCTCCCTTGAACTCCCGGCTTCCTGTCTCCCATGCTATGAGCTGTTTCTCCTCTGCATTCCCCTCTGCCATGCCACCCTGCCTTGGAGCCAGCTGACTATGGACTGAAATGCCTATAAACTGTGAGCCAAAACAATCCTTTCCTTCTTAATATTTGTGGGTGTTGTGCATTTGTCTCAGCAGTGAGATAGTAACTAAGACAGGTACCTTAGACAATTTACTTAATCTTTGACACCTCCATTTACCCAGGTATAAAATGAGCATGGTAGTGATACCTGTCTTGCCATGAGAAATCAATCAGGCAGTTCCAACAGTGTTTAGAACCAAACCTGAGGCGCTGGAGACCCTTCATAAATGCCAGTGCTTCGCTGTTGAGAGCAACTGAGGCACAGGCAGGGCAGGGTATTTTTCAAAAAAGAACTTAAATCTAAGGGAAGTGATAGAAAAAGATCTTTGTTACCTGCTCCGGTTCAGGAGTGCTAGCTTTTCTGCCAACTAGTGGTTGTATAATATTGGTCAAGATACAGGAAAAGAAAAAGCTCTCCATGCCTCAGTTTCCTTGGTGATAAAATGAAGATAATAAAAATGCCTTGGTTTTGAGATGCTGGGAATACAAATCTGTCAAAGAAAGTCCCTTCATGCCTAGTCAGTGCTTCAGTAGGAGTAGTTCCTACTTCGACATTTTGTACGGAGTCCATGAGGACTTGGAGTCACACTTGTCTGTACCGACTGGTGTGCAGAGAGATTGATCTTCTGGACGTTAACCTGCATCCTAGGGGCTGCCACTTCTGGTCCCAGTGCCCCGTACCTTCTGCCCTGACCTGCCCAACCCCGTCTCCTGCCTCAGGCTGTGCTAAGCTGGACAGATCTCTTCTCAGCTTGGTGGACGTGAACTACACATAGAGACCCTGTCCTTGTAACTGTTGTTTGTTATGATTATTATTTCAGCTTGTTTGTTCTCCATCATCCAGGTTAGGAAGTATCAAGAAAGGGGTGAAGATTTGAGGAGCTGTACTAGCGCTTGAGAGCGCAGTTTGCGCCTTTGCTGTCCCTGAGATGGGAACTGTTGCTCAGAGGATTTTGAACTTCAGAAGGTGTCACCTCAGGAACAGAGGAGATTGTGGTATCTGTGTGGGGAGGGGACGAAGAGAGAAGAACAGTAAACAGTCTAAGAAGCATCTCCGAAGCAGGCTGCTTCAATCTTGTGGATGCCTTTCATTTTACAACAAGGAAAGGGGCTGAATTCTAAGTAGTTGGAGTGGTCCAATACTAAGAAAGAGAAAAGGGGTGGATGTCTTTTACTTGTGAGTTTTAAATTTTTAAGCATAGACTTTTATCAATAAAATTATGATTGTGAGCATTAGGTAAGAGATGTGGCCTGGCGTGATGAAGCATGCCTGTAATTCCAGCACTCAAGAGGCTGAGGCAGAGGGCTAGCAAATTCAAGACCAGGATGGACTACATAGTAATACAGAGAGAGAGAGAGAGAGAGAGAGAGAGAGAGAGAGAGAGAGAGAGAGAGAGAAGAGAGGGAGGGAAGGAGATGGGAAATTTGCAGTAACATAAAATTGAAAGAGATTGAAGTAATTAAGAATGGCATTTAAAAAAAAACAAGAATGGCATTTTTGGAGTTATTCACTTTTGAATGCTCCCTACTTGTCCAGAGTAGCTATCCACCATGTCTGTTCTCTCTGTCTCTCTGTCTCTGTCTCTTTCTCTCTCTCACACACACGCACACACACATACACACACACCCCTTTCTCCACCTTCAAATAAATTGTCTTCTTTTATTTAAAAGAAAAGAATGGCCTTTTTAAATGTGTTGCATACACTCCTAAGTTGCCAGCCCTGAAATGCATTGATTAATTCATTAATATATCCAGCTAATATTTGTTTACTAAGTCTCCGCTATGTGTGCCAAATGACAGTGAAAAGAACTGACAAAGAGTATATCAAATTGAAGGCCTTGTTTTCAACAGCCTACTTCTGGACCTGGAAGAGGAAGTATGAATAGTAGACACTCAATAAATATGTGTTGGATTAATCGATGGATGAGTAAGACTGATAAAGCAGGGAGGAAAAGAAGATGAGTCCATAAAAAAATTTAACAGTAGGTACCAGCAAGTCACATATTTTGCAATATCGCCAAGAAACCCAAGTGCACTATGCCCCTAAATATTTCCATTACAAAAATAAGAGACTAAATATATACAGAGGACTTTTTCATAGAGTGGGTCCATTTGGGGGCTTGTCCAGTGGAATTTATATTCTAAATAAGTTCGAGGAGGCTGACTCACACATACAGGTGCCTTTAAAGTAGAGTTGACTGACATGAAGTTTCCAGAGTTCGTATATTTTTTTCTTTAACTCTTTTAAAACATTTTATAAAATGTTTTAACATGAGTACAACGAATAATCATGTATCTGCCTCATAACTTTTTAAAATCTTCCTCTGTGTCTTTGCATCCGTGAAAACTCACACTATGGCTTCATAGAAGACTCTTCCTGAAATCCATTTCACTCTTCCTGTCGCCCGTGATAACCAACATCCACAGTTTGATGGGTACCATTACTCATGATTCGATACTTGATTATATGTGCATGTGGCTGAGAAAATAATATATGGCTTTATTTTCTGCTTTAAACAATATAAATGATGTACAATACAGTATAGGTCCTTTTGCAGCTTGATTTTTTTAACACTATGCTTTTGAGATTTGTGTAGATAAGTCCATGGGGTTTTCATGTATTTATTTTCATTGCTATGAAGGAGATATACTGTAGGCATATGCCACTGTTTTCCCATTGAATATTTAGGTAGTTTCCAACCTTATTGCTATGACAAACTGTACTACTTTGAATGTTGTATAAGTTTCCTTGTTTGTGTGCAGCATTTCTCAAAGGCACATACCCAGGACTAGAATTGTTGGGTAGGAAACCATGTGCACCTGAAATGTTGTTTGCCTAAAGACTTGCTCCAATGTATAATAACACTGGAAGTGTGCAAGAGTTCCCCTCACTCCATCCTTATCAAATTGGTGTTGGAATTTTCACCAATCTTATTCATTTGTGGTGGTTTCTCATTGTTTTCTTTCTTTCTTCATACTATAGTTATTTTTTTTCTTCTAGTCCCCTGATGTAATTTACCAATGTAATAAAGGAAAATCTCTTGGAAATGTAATTTATGACTTCCATGTGTGAAATACATCGTCCATCTGCTCCTGATAGCTCATCCACTTATTCATTCAATAAACAGGCCACTTTAGGATACGATGACTGGGTCATACTCCTTATTACCTAAGCACCCATGGTGTTCAGCAGAAGGCAGACATGCAGACCACTAAGACGGGATGCTCATCCGTTACTGATTTATTAGGGTAAGAGAAGGAAATTACAGAGAGGGAGATTAATTATATTGGAAACCTAAGCAGACTTCCTACAGAATTCAAATAGGCAAGAGTGAATATAGTCATCTAGAGCAGATGTTATTTTCCCATCATTCAGGCAAGAAGGGTGAGGCCCAGGGTGTTTACCTACTTGGATAGGTAAATGAACCCAGATAAGGAAGGAATCAAACCAAGGCCTTTGGCTCCAAAGCCGGCACACACACAGGGCCACCACATTAAGATATTCTCCATCTGGTCTCAAAATCCTGTGAACATAGACTGTGAGGGGCATGAGAACCACCTACCAGAGGTAACTCACGCATATATCTAGTCAGCTCACACAGCATTTGTATTTTCACTTGACTTCAACCCTTCTACCAGACCTATAGTTTGTCTTTTTCTTTCTCTCTCTTTTTTTCTGCTTTTCAGAAAAATATTTTCTAACTGCTGTAGAGAAAATTGCCGTGTTAGCAAGAGTGCACCCTACCCCTACTTCTGATCTGAGCTTAATTGCACCAATTTCATGAGGAAATAACTGTTCTAATCCTGTCCAGGGGCAGATGGTGGAGGGCACCAGCCACCACTGAGAATATTTGGGGTTTAACCCTGATGACATTGTTGGACTTGCAACAGATGACAACAGTGATGTGGCTTAGTCTGAGCAGCAAGACTCTGGCAGCTGTGTTGAGAACAGACAGAAGGTGGGCAAAAGGAGAAATGGGGGACAAATCAGGAAACTTGCAAAAATCCAGACAAAAGATGATAGGAGTTTGGGCCAGAGTGACTTTGGTGGGAGCAGTTTTCCTGAATCTGTTTTAAAGGCTGAATCAACAGAAGTTGCTGATAGACTGAATGCAGGGTTTAAGAGGAGAATTGAGTCCCTTCCTGTTTTCCTCTCATTCCCCAGAAAATTGGTAACCAGAGCAGTGAAGTTGGTCTTGTTAAGAAAAGACACCTAAGTGCAGGTACAACTCCTGTTGTTAATTGTCTTCTGTATAGGAGACACCAACTGTGCCCTGTATACTGGCCATTTAGCATCAATACTAAATCATTAAACTCCCCTACAAGCTGTGGGCTGAGCATTTAGTTGAAACTAGAAAAAACATGGACAACACCAAGGTTGTAAGATACTCTTAAAATTGTGTGCTTGTTGGCTCCATGATATCTGGGAGCAGAGCTGAACAGAAGAAGGGTGTGTACTAGAGTCTTGCATTGGTTCCAGTTCACAGCTAAATAAAGCTGGTTTCAGGACTCATAAAGGCCTTGCTGCTGCAATGCCTCCAAATCAGGTGCTTCTGTTTTTTCTTTTGCTTCTAGGCATCAGTTTGTGGGTCTTGCTCTACGCCCATAATCTTCTAGAAATCCCGCTCCTTGTCCTTAATCTTCCTAGTGTCACATCACTGCCACTGGCACACTTCGCTGTTTGCTTTGTGAAATGACTCTATGTATAATCAGTTAGTAGACTATAGGGTGTCGTGCTTTGTTGGACTCTAAATAGCGAGTGACTAATACATTTCCCAAAAGACGTTCAGCTAATCGTTAGAATGGAGGATTTTTAGGACTATAATTTAGTAGCTAACATGCATTTTCCGGCCTGCTCTGTCACTCATTATCCAGAGGGAGAGAGAAGCTGCTAAACACGTGGTAATTCATTTCGCAAAGGTGCTCTGCGTCTCCACTGTGTGCAGCCTGGGTTCCAAGTCTTCAAGGTACAACTAGGCATAAAACACAATTCCTGCTTTGGAAGAGCTGACAGTCTCACAGAAAGGACAAATAATAAACAGACTATCACACCTCAGCCCTTTGGGGACCTGGAAAAAGTGGAGAAGAGGGTCTACCCAGGCCAAGTCCAATTCAGGGAGGTAGTAGAGGAATGGGGAGAAATGGAAGGCAGGGGAAGAGCACTCAGAGGAGCGGGTGGGCTTGGGCTCAGACCTTGGGCTGACTCTCATTACAGAAGCACCTGGAGGAAGGCAGACCACTTGGAATCAGTGGGCAAGCAATAGAAAATGGACATCCAGGCCCTGCACAGATGGGCTCGGAGATACTTTTCCGAGTTACCAGATCAGTGCTGTGATATTTTTTCCCATGGATGAAGATTACATCTTGTTGACCTTGAGTTAGGATAAAGAAGCAGGAAGCTTCCAAATGCATCTAAAATTTTAAATTTAATTTTTCAAAAGACATTTTCTGTGTGCTGGGTAATATTCTAATTCCTTTACAAAGAGTAATTAATTTCCTTTCTAGAACACCTGTTGGAGGTAAGAACCATTGTCAGCCTGTGTATCAAATGAGAAAACAGGGGTACTGAGAAAAGAAACCTACCTGAGTTTGAACAGTGGGTGGGTGCCTGAAGGAAGGTTGAAGCCCGAGCATTCATCCCAGGTCTTGCTGCCGCCACTATACTTAGCAACCAGTTTGACTGTGGAAGGGCCTCTTCAGTGGGGATCTAAATCCCAAGTGTCCACCTAGGCAGGAGCCCTCTTTTAGATCCATGTCTTGAGAAGAAGGTGCCATAAGACATCCTAGTTGAGGTGCCAAAGGTCCGAAACTCAGGAGAGAGGTCTAGGCTGGAGCTATGGAATTGGGAGTCACTAGGATAAAGCAGGCATTGAAGTCTCCTCAGAGTGGGCACATCAGTTTCCCAACTTTGCTACAACAAATTACCACACATTGGTAAATTAAAGCAATAGGAACTTGTTCTCTTGATGTCTGGAGGCTGAAAGTCCCAAATCAACATGTCAGCAGGGTCAAGTTTCCTCTAAAATTCTAGGAAGCCATATTTCCTTGCCTCCTCCAGCTTCCCCGGCAGGCCAACTCCAATCACCATCTCCTTCTTTACCCAGCCATCTTACCTCCGTGTATCTCTGTCCATCTTCTCTTCTTATTAGAGTATCCGCCATTGGATTTAAGGTCCATTCTAAATCCAGTCTTATAGCATCTTACGGTCCTTACCTTAATTACATCTGGATAGGCCATATATTTGAATTCTTTGCATTTATAGGTTCTGGCAGTTGGGACTTGGCTATGAGATTTGTAGGGACATTCTTTAATCCACAGTAGTGGACAAGCTTGTCCTAGACAGTCTTGAGTAAGGAGGCAAGTTGGCCTAGAGCAGAATAGTAGGGGAGATTCCATCCTGGAGCAACAGACAGATGAAGAATTCACAGAGGAGACCCAAGAGAAGCCATCAGGGAAGGATGAGAACCAGGAGAGAGACCTGGAAATTCCAGGAAGAGGAAGCACAATTCCACATGGAAAGAACAATGCAGGAAGCCAAGTCAGCACTCGGAGAAGGGCAGAACGTGCACAGTGAGAAGGTTTGGGGTGACCTTGTCAAGGACTGGTTTTTCCGGCTGGGCTGTGCTGATAGGAAAATGGAACAGCAGGGCCCTGGCATCCCCGGTAGCCAGTCCTGTCACTTGCAAGCTGTTAAATGGCATTATACACATTAGCAGCCTCGAAAAATCCAAATGAGGACATTCATACTGTCACATTCCCAGAGCCTCTGATGCATACATAAGAGTGTATTTTACATTAATTCTCTCACACACAGTATATTGAAATGGCAGATAAATGAATGACTATGGCTATATAAGGTAATTATTTTAGATGACAATATTTTGACTTTCCATTTCCTTTAAATTAGTTTTACGTGGTAGGGGGCCAATTCCCATTTTAGAATTTGTCCGCAAGCTATTTTAATTGTGCCTTCAAACATAGATACTTGTGTTTTGTGTCAAAATTCGGCTTCAGTTTGTATAAGATAAAATGATCTTTCTTATGTTTTTGGCCTTTCACTACTATTGTGCATGCACCAATATCAGTTGTGGAACAGTAGTGCATCATGCTGATCGTAAGGAGAGTCTGATGCTTTAAAAATTACTTTCTTTTTATCTGTTCGTGAAAAATAAAACTGTAACTTTCCTTACAGTTACCAGAGTTCATTTCAATTAACTCTTAATGAGGAAAAATGAGACAAATGCGTTCATGAGCATTGCCTCTCAGACCTTTTAATTTTTATAAATTTACTTGCAGAGTTAGACTTACCGTGTTGCAATTATTTCGTTTGGCACTTGGAAATTTCACCCAAATTGCATACGGCAAGTGCCAGAGGCAATCATGTGCTTCGGGGCCTAACACTTGTGGTCATGTTATCCATCTAAATCTATAATCGGAGAAGGGGCATGTTGGAAAGGTGAAAAGTATCATTTGTCACCACATTCCTGTGGAGGGATAGCTGGGGTTTTGGGACTTAGGTGGCGGGGCAGTTTTTCTTCTCATTAGCTGCTTTATTTGTAGCTACAGGGTTGTCAGAAGCATGGACTTAATAACCTTCAAGTTTTTCTGCATTCACGTAAAAAATTTGCATGAATTTTTGACAAATCATTGCCCCCAAGAGGGTATTGGAAATACTTTTGCTGGTGAATACAGAATAACCACTCTTTGGGGAGCTCTCAGCTGAATTAAATATATAATTGAAGTGGACTCATCCAGAATAATACTTTTATGCTGATCGCGTACACATTTTGGTGATTCTGAGCCTTCACTTGGAGTGACTTTGCAACTCCCCATGGGTAAATTTTGGAGGGAAAGTACCAGCTGCTTTGTTAATACCATAACAGAGTGCAAGGAATGCACTTTGTAGTTTGATATGATTATCTCTTTATCTGCTATGTCTTCACATGCATTACGGGAGTATCAGGAGGAAACCCTGGGACCTTGCTTCTGTCAGGAGCACCAGAAATATCTTTTCTGCATCTCTGTCTAACAGGAAACTGAAGGAGAGAAGGTAGGGAGAGAGGAAGGGAGGGAGTGACAGAGGGAAGAAGGAGGAAGAAGAAAGGAAAAAAGGAAGTAAGAGAAGGAAGGAGGGAGGGAGGAAAGAAGACAAAATTAAGCACTCATTTTCTTTGTTACAGTTTCTTTGCTATGTTCTCAAAGACTTAAACCTTTCCTCCCTTGCTAAGTGGATATCATGCTGCTTCTTCCCCTCATCCACACTGACTGCTCTTTCTCCATGTCTTGCCACAAGATTCAGTGTAAAGATTTATTTTCTACATCTGTGTACATTTGTTTTACATCTGTTTCCTAGGAGATCTCATTCCATTCCACGCCCTTCAATCCAGTCTCTGAAATGATGACACCTTAGTTGATACTCCCAGCTCTGCCCTTCTGTGAAGTTCAGCCCCACCTGTCCTGCCTCCTACTCCACACTTCCTCTCAGAGGTCCCTAACCCCATTACCTCTATCTTGTTCAGAGTTGAGCTGTTTCCCCACCCTTTTCCAGGCTAGCCTCTCCTGCACACCTCAGACTGGTATCCTGGCTTTTCTCTGACCTGCTCTGTGCCTCTCAGCCCCCGTCCTCCTGCTGGGAGGCCCAGTAGATCATCTTCAGACTTGTCCTGAGCCTGTCATCTCTACACCCCTCGGCCCCTGCTAGTCCGGCAGTTCTCCTGTTTCCCCCCACTCTGTCCTCCAGCTGGCAGCCAGAGTCATTGTTTCAAGCTTGCATGAATGGTTGCCTCACCTCTACTCAGAGCCCTCCACTCCCCCATCTCAGGGTGAAATCTTCATTTCTTCACTCAGCTGTGGATGAACCTCACATCCAGCTCTTGCAGATCCCTCCCATCTCCATCCCTCCATCACTGTCTGCAGCCACCTGCTTTGCCAAGCATGCCAAACATACTCCCTACCACTGGGCTTTGAATTTTCAGTCTCCACATGCTTGACTGCTTTTTCCCTCTGTATTCATGGAACCCTGTCCTAGTCAGTCTTTCCTTCAATTATCCGACCTGAGATTCCCCAGGAGAAATAGCCAGCACATGTGTGCATGCAGGCATAAAATTCTGCTATGGCCTCTATTTTTCTTCCACAAAACTTAGTATTTCCTAACTCAATACAGCCTTCCATCAGTACCCAGGGACATTGGTTCCAGGATCCCTGAGGATACCAAAATTGAGAGCCCCTTATATGAAATGTATTTGCGTGTAACCTATGCACATCCTTCTGTACACTTTAAATCATCTCTAGATTACTTACAATACTTAATGCAATGAAAATGCCTTGCAAATAGTTGTTGTATTGTATTGTACGTTCAGAGAATGTGACTTAGGGGAAAAGTCTGTACATGTTCAGCTGAGGCACATGTTTTTCCACGCACTTTTTAACTTGTGGTTGGCTCAGTCTATAGTTGATTAAATCAGCGAATGTGGAACCCATAGATACAAAGGGCCGCAGTGTGTGTTTGTTTATTATTTATCTCTCTCCTCTAAATTATAAAACTCATGAGAGCAGAACTTTAACTTTTTGAACACTGCTGTGTTTCCAAAGTTCTAGCATAATATCTGGATAGGTTGGGTACTGAGCCATTGTTAGGAGAAAAAAAAAGAATAATTGATGGAGGAAGGAGAAAAAAACATAGTAAGTTCTTCAGGATTGTCTACAGTTTAGTAACAAGGACAAATCAATGAATAGTATGTTCTTTTTAGGTACTACAAAGTCCAAAAGGAACCTCCCTGCCAAAGGCTTCCTCTTCAGCCTTCATCAGATCAACCAAACCCTTTCTTCCCTCCAGCCACCTCAGAAAGCTCTTCCCCCAGATCATCATATGGCTGGGTCCTTATCAAATGTCACCTCACAAAGATCTTTACCAAGCCCCTCCCTTTTCTAGCCCTTTTCTATTACATAACCCTGTTTTGTTTGCTTCATGTCAATTGAAGTAGCCAAGATAATGTTCTTTAGTTTTCTCTCATCTCCCTCCTTTAGAATATGAGCCTCACATAGGCAAGGCCTTGGGCAGTCTTGCTCATTACCTCTTGCCAGATGTCTGCACATCCACCTGGCACATACCAGATGCTCAGTCCTTGTATTAGTCCGCTTTCCATTTGCTGAAACATGACACCCAACACGCACAATTTAAAGGAGGAGAGATTAAATTTGGCTCACAGTTTTGGGGAAGTTGGCTACAAAGCAGAAACATCATGGTACAAGGGTGTGGCAGAGCAAAACTGCTTAGTTCATGAGAACTGGAAAGCAGTACAGGGAACAGTGCCCAAGAGGAGGAGTCCAGGGGACCATGGATAGTACCCTCCATGATCCACTCAGACCTAGCCAGGAAGATGCTTCACTCATCTCATAGGTGGCTCCCACAATAAGCAGGTTGCTAGAGTTAAGCTTAACCACTGTAATCTTTATTTTCTTGGCGAATGAATAAACAAGGCTGCCTTCTGGGGCATGGACCTCATTATGCTGTCCCGCCCTCCGTGCTTTCCTGGGCTTCACCAGTTCAGTGCCTACAGAGAACTGCAAATACTCAGGCAGTTCTGTCATACAGTAAGTGCTGTTTTGAAGTTTAAGGGCTCATTGTGTTAATCTGTGTTTATGCTACTGATTTGGTGCACATCACTATTTTTTGTTCTGTTGCTTATCCATCCTTTCACATAAGCATAGGATTTTTCTTGAGCAGAAATAAGGCACTGCTATGTACATTTTTACATTTTCTTTATTTGGAGTAAATGGGTAAAAATCGGCAAAGACTGAAAAACCAACTTGGACAATTAGCTGACATTAAACGATGTCACTAGTACAATCAACTAACCTACTTGGGGGAATATCTAAAACTATCCCAGGCAAAGTGATCCTTTTTCATAGGTTTTTATTTTCCAATAAAAGTCAGTTCTATGCACATTTCTTTGTGCCACATTCTTCTTGCAAGTAATTTCGTCTTCCAGTGGTTGTTACATCTCTGTCCTCAGGGAACTTATAATCAAGTGGGAGAGGAGGAGACCATCTCTAAATAATTCTCAAAAAATATAGTCAGAGAATTGTAAGATTTCCAGTGGAGCTGAAAGGCAAATTGGAGAGGGAGAGCTCATTGGAAATAAAATTCAAAGAAATGCCACCATTTTCGCAACTATAGTAGCCCAGGATAAGTAAGGCCCATATTTATAGTTGGCTTATCTCTGTGAAGTCATCCTTGCTAGTTCAGCTTTGACCGTCCCCGCTTCTCCATCTTGAAACTGCACTGTCTGGAAAGCATGATGCCCAAGGTTGCAGGGGAATAAGCAATGACCACTTCAGTCTGAAGTCTAACCTCATGTCTGCTCTCAGCCTGCTGGTTAGAACTAGTCACTAAGTCCAGCTGAACCTCAAGGGAGGCTGGGAAATGCACCTTTTGCTGAACCTTCACCATTGTGATTTTTTTTTCCTTGTTGAGCTCTTCTGGTTCCCTTCCAGCTGAATATTTGGTGAATACTCATTTTGCTGCATTGATGGTAGACTTTTAGTGAATTTGATTGAATTTTTTCTTACTGGATAAGGGATAAACTAGTAGAAGCATGGACTCAACTTCAAAATAAGATTCTTGGCTAGGGATTTAGCTCAGTGGTTAGAGTGCTTGCCTAGCAAGCCCAAGCCCCTGAGTTCGATCCCCAACACAAAAAAAAAAGAAGGAAAAGAAAAGAAAATAAGATTGTTTAACCACTGTCTTGTGAGATAGCTGAGTAAATTTGGCACAAATTTATGTTAAACATTAGGAAGCTAAACTATTTTTGCATAATATGGGATAACACTACCCTGCCTGGTCTACTTTGTAGGATCAAATGACATATTTTAATACCTCTAGATGTGTTTCATAAACTGCTAGGCGTTGTGCAAAGTTGTCCTATTATCATCTTCACCGCTATTGTCACCATGGTTACCAAGTGGGGGGGCCAAGACTGTCTTGGTCTGTGTATGGGACCAGAGAGAAGTACAGCCATGCTTGTCCTAGCTTTGTATATGTCCTCTTGCCTCCACATACTCCATATTCCAAACGCACTGAACTCATAAAATTTCTCGAATATGACTGATCTTTCCTGGGTCTTTGTATATCCTTCTCATTCTGTTTGAATGCCTTCCGTGTTCTCCCATCTTTTACCCAGAAAATATTCAAAATCATCTGTTCTGTAAAATTTTTCTGGCCCCTAACTCCAAGATATCTTGGAGTGCTTCTCTAGGGACATACTCTGTTATGAAAGTTTTCTTACCTATCTCTTCATTGCTTGCATGTCTGTCTGCCCTATTAGGCTGTAAGTATCCTAAGATTTGGAACTAAGTCCTCTGCTTTTTTCTCTAGGGTAGGCTTCAGACTGAGGCTGCATGGACTCGAGTCTCAACTCAACCACTTATTGGTTGTGTGATTTTGAATGAGTTAATTCACCCTCAGTTCCCTCATCTATTACATGAGCATAACAAAAGAGACTAACTCAGGGATATTATAAAGATTGAGCAGAAAAAAATATAAGCATAGTACTTGATAAGAAGCTCAACACATGGTAGGTGCTCAATACATATTTGGTGATGAAGGAATAAGTGAATAACTGACTGAATGATCCACTGGCTTAATCCCACAAGTTGATATTTCACAGACTGGGAAACTAACCAAGATTTCGGCAGGAGGTTTTTTGCTCAAGGTTACACAGTTACTTTGAGTCAGAGGACTCTAAAACTCATCCTTTAACTGCTGTGGGTGGCATCTAGCAGGTGCTTAGCAAATGAGTGAAGTAAACATCACAATCAATGAACAATCAATGAACCCAAAAAGAGTGGGGGGAAAGGAAAGGCTGCTGAAACCTGAGGAGAGCACCTCTCAGCTTCTGCTGAAACTTCACCACTGGTTTTTTGGTTTTTTTTCTTTGTTGGTCTCTTCTGGCTCCCTTCCAGCTGTTATAAAAGGAAAACAGCCTGTGTGACAGGGCTGGATGCTTCTGGGTTTGGAGCAGAGATTTTTCATTTTGCAGGTCATATGCAGCACTCAGCAGTCAGCTCACAAAATCAGTCTTCATGGCTTCTGTAATGCCAGGAGAAAACAGACCAGGGCTCCTTGCTCCTTTCTGGGTTTTTAGTCCAGGCCCATCAGCAAGGTTACACTCTTCCCCTTCACCCCATGATGATGGAAGGAGGGAGTCTCACTGCCCAAGGCAAACAAGTGGTTGGGGTGGACTGTCAGATTGGCCACCTCAGGACACATTCACAAGCCAGCTCTTTGGTCACCTAAATACAGTGCCCACAAGCCCCAGGACTTAAAGGGACAGAGTGACATGATATAAATTAAAGAGCCCTCAAGAGTTTGACTTGCTTTCTTACCCTGGGAGGCAACTCCTGTTAAGTATAACTGGTTGTTCTGGCCACTGCCCTGTCCCATGCCCCAGTGACCTTTAGGGACGATGGCAAAGGAATCACGTTCTAGTCCTGCTCTGTCGTTGACCAGGGCATTGCATATTACTTCTGTACCCTGATTTCAGGGCCTCTGAAAGGAGGAAGGGGACCCCTTGCTGGCATTCAGGGTTGTTAGGAGGAATTAGGGCTCTTGGTGAACACTGTCACAGACAGGCTTGTGTTGACCCAGGCTCTCATCCAAACGTTAAGGTCTCTCAGTGAACAAGGGAAGGCTGGAGGACTTACTAGGCTTGTAAGAATTTTAAAAAATGATTTTGTTTTAAAGATGATTCACATATCCTTTGTTTATTCCTGAATTATCCTTTCTCAGGAAGTATATCTGTACCTAGGTCTTTACGTAAAAAGAACAAACTGATGGAGCCGACACATTTCCTTCCAGAAATACAAGGGAAGTGAATTGTTACTTATTGAAAATTCAGTATTTTTCCCTTCTTTTCTTTCTCAGACTGTCTAATAGTTTTCTTGCTTTGTCATTCAGGGGGTAAAGCCTTGGTATTTCTGAAAGCCTGAGTTTTTGAAATATTTTTCTATATGAGTAAGGAAGAACGTAAAGAAAAAGAAAGTCCTTTCTCAAACAAAACATAGACTTGCAGCCACACACAAGTGTGTGCTAATCAGAAAAAGCAAACCCTATAAAATCTCAAAAAAGACAATGTATAAAAATGAATGCAGAGAAAAAAACAAAGCAAGTAATATTATGACTGGTGCCGGACCGCCTGCCGCATGCCAGCACCCTAGAGAGCGTGGCACTATACACACATCACTTGTTTCCTTTTCAGAAGATCTCTGAGGCAAACTTTATGCTGAGCACAGAGAAACTGGGCAACTGGCCTGTGGCCACACGGGCAGTAAACAGGGAAGTGAGATTAGCAATAGGCAGGTTTGACTTCCAGCCTCTGCCCATCCTTCCAGGGTGCTTTCCCCAACTCTACCACCCCCCTCTAGCCATTCTTCATCTCCTGTCTCATTCAAATTATATGATTCCTGAGGACTGCATCACTGGGATCCTCGCTCTGGTTCAGCTTCCTGTTACACATGGGCAGCCACATTACTCCCACATCCACACAGAAGCACAAGCAGTCGAGTGCTCACTTCCCAGCCACATATCTCCCCACAGCAGCCCTGTCACTATGGTCTCATCCAGCAGGGACAGAAAGGGTTGATGCTTCTTGGTTCTGCTCCAACACAAACAGAACACATTGGCATTCTCCATCTTGGCTGTTCTCCTCCCAGTGTCCAGCATAGGAAACAAAGACAGTGTCTGGGAATAGACCATCCATCCGCTGGGGGCTCTACATCAATCTCTGTGGCCCGGAATCCCGTCTCACTCTCTTTGTACCCTTGGGATTGGGTTTTCATGCTGTTCTACTTCATTTGTTTTTGCAAATGGTACTTCAGTGCCTATTCCCAAAAACATGTCCCCCAGGGACCTTCCCCCACTCAGAAATGAGCAGCTCAGTGTGGTTAAGAGTGAGAGTCTGTATTATTCTCCCAAGTTCAGTTCCCATTTCTGCCATGTCTATGCTTGGACCTTAGAAAGAGCACTTATACTTTCTCATAATCTTGTGTCTTTGTCTGTACATGGTGGATCCATCAGCTTTCTGTTGCTGCAACAAAATATGTCACACACATAAAGAAGGAGAGGCTGATTTGGGCTCATGGTTTCAGAGGTTTCTGTCCATAGATGGCTGGTTCTGAGGCAGAAACATCATCGCAGAAGGGCCTGACAAAGGAAAGTGCCTCACTTCATGACTGCCAGGAAGCAGGAAGGATGCGCGAGCCAGAGAAGGTCCCTCAGATGCTCACCCCCAGTAACCTACTTCCTCCAACTAGGGGGTGAACTCATTCAGCTGTGAACTCATCGGTGCATTAATTCAAAAACCTCATCTCAGAAGACATGAGACTTTTGGGGGACATTTTAAATCTAGCAATAGTAACAGAACTTACTTCAGAAAGGAGCTATGTATGAAAGTACCATCATAGGACTTAGCATAATAATCAAAGCACTCAGCCAGTTTTATTACTATTATTTACTATTAATGTGCAGCACTTACTAGAATGTCTATCTAAATCTTCTAGTCTCAGCTCTGTATTTTTTGCTCCCAAGAAGCCTGTGCCTCCAGGTCTGGGCTGGATGTCCTGTGTCCTGTCCTGTGTTTAATATTTCTTTCTTGTCTCCCAACGTTGTAGATATCATCTAGTTGTCATATGCCTGCCTTACTTATTGCAGCTAGCACAGAAACTGGCAGGCAGAATGTAAACTCTCAAAACATATTCAGTGAGTGAATGAATGAATGGATGGATGGATGGAGAACTCCAAGTCTCTGGTATGTTCTAGAACCCAAGAACTGGTCAGGCACCTGAAGCAGGCCTATTAGAGGAGCAGGAGAGGACAATGCCATGACAGCTACGAGGAGGGATAGTGAGACCACACCTTGGACCTGCCCTCCCCTGAGTCCCACCCTGGCCTGTTACGTTGCATCATTACCTTCTGCCTGTGGAAGTCCATGGTGGCCTCTATTCCCTGGTGATGCAAAGGACTTCCTTTTTAGAACCAGGAATCAGTACTACCCTCCCCTCATTCAACACATCAACCAGCTACCCAAAACCAGTGGGGCTAGAGAAAGTCTTGCCTTCTTTTAACCTGTTAAAAAAACGAAAGTGCCTTGTCACTTTGGGGAGAGTTGAGACTGGCATAAAACCCAGCACCAGTCTTGATGAAGTTAACATTCTCACTCTGGCACATTCCTTGGTGTGTCATTTGGGTCTGGATTCCAGGATAGGGTGAGCATTCTGATGTGGCAGATGTTTGAGACTGGCCCAATATATGAGACCTTCCTTGCGCCCAGCTCTCTTGCTTTTACACATCATACCCCCAGGGTCAGGCTGAGAGTTGCCATAGAAACATCTAGCTATCAGTACGTAGGTCTTTATCCCCCTCCCCAAAGCTGTCCTCTCTGGAAAAGCCCATCAAACTTTGTCTGATTTTTAAGATTTTTATTAGGCAGTGGTTAATTTGGAGTGGAGAAGAGGTAGGGAGGAAACAAAAAGAAAATATGGCACACATTTCTTCCTCACAGGGCATTATGTCCTTGTCGGAAGAAATATTTATATTCACATATCAAACTCCAAACCAGAAGTTCCATGATCAAAGGACTGAATGGTAGAATTTTAGGTTGAATCACAGAAAATGATCAATAGTTGATCTACAAAAATGGCAATTTTGATTTACCAAAAAAAAAAAAAGAAGAAGAAGAAGAAGGAAAAGAAGAAGAAAAGAAGCAAAAGGAAAAAGAATCTAACCCAGTAATAAATTTGAGAAGTCCTGTGTCTTCCTCTCGAGACTTCATATGAGGCACTGGGAAGTCCTGCGGCAAAGACATTTATTTACTCTTAATGCATTCAGTGTATTAGCCCAACCTTCTTCAACCTTGCATCTCTTGATCCTTTTGCCTAACACTGATTAATATCTGTAAACATGCTACAGGGGATATTAATATATAGACTTGCCAGGCTCTGGGCTTCTTATCTTCTCAGTCCTTCCCCAAGTAATATCAAACATCCCCAAATATACTGTAGCCTCTTAATCTTCTATGCATCTGCACACAATGTTCCTTTCTTTCAACCTGGAAAACTCCTTTCCATATTCAAAACCTGGCTCAATGGGCCACCCCTTTTTGGCAGTGGCTTTCCAACTCCCACCCAGCAAAATAGAATAAATCCCTTCTTTGAGCCACATAATCCATGCCACGCTGGTTCTGAGTGATCAAGAGGGGTGCGGGCATTGGGAGCCCAGCCTCATGGCCCACAGTCACCCTCCTGGCTCAGTGAGGAGGACCCTGGCCAAGGTGCTTCTCTTGTGCTAGCCTGGGCAGGACATCACCGAAGGGCATTGCCATTTCTTCACTGCATGTGTGCATTGTCATGCAGGGGTGGCGTGGGGTAGAACAGGCATTTTATGACTTATGCATAGATCTTATTTATGTTTTTGTTTTTCACACTGAATTACAATTAAAACTTTCACTCGTCTGTCTTCAACACAAGGCTTTGAATTCCTTTAGTTTGGGAACCTGAGCTTATGTATTTCTGCATCCTCAGACCTTAGCCTCCTGTCCATGTAGTTTCTTGCAGGTCCATGGAGCCCTTCTTTTCCTTTATTTCTGCATGAGTTTAAGGTAGGGAACAAGAATATGACAAAGTCTTAGGTTCTGGTAGAGCAGCACCTGAGATAGATATTCCGAGACACAGATCTGAAGGTGAACATGGTGTTGGGGAGGGTGGTCCCAGGAAAGAAGTGGAGCGTTCAGACTGATGGGTAGCAAGGGAATGCCGCGGCAAGTCTTCTGGATCTGTCCTAATTCATGCCGGGTCCAAAGTCTTCCCCTGGCAGTGATCTCAGCTGAGTTGTGCTCTTCTGAATTCACTTTAGAGAGTGAAAATAACTCCATCGCATTGTTTAGCCATCAGACAGGCAGTGTGGATATTTGTTGTGGCGGGGGTGGAGACTGAACCCAAAACCCAGAGCCTTCTTTTTTCTTTTTTCTTTTCTTTTCTTTTTCTTTTCTTTTTTTTTTTTTTTTTTTTTTTTTTTTTTTTTTTTTTTTTTTTTTTTTTTTTTTTTTTTTTTTTTTTTTTTTTGAGATGGGATCTTATTAAGTCACTGAGCTGCCTGGATGGGGCTCAAGTTTGCAATCCTCCTGCCTCAGCCTTCCAGAATGCTGAGATTAGAGGCATGTGCCATCAAGCCTGACTTGTAAGAATGAGTAGTGCATGTGGAGATCATGCAAGTGGATGCCTTTTTAAGTTGCTTGAGGAACATACATGAGCACGACTCTATATTTCAATACCTTTATTTCATTACCCAGGACTAGCATGGACCTTTAGCAGAGCCATCAGTGCCAATGCACTTGTCTCTTGTCCCAGCGCGGGAGGGGAGAATTCATACAAAGCCAGGCCGAGATGTCAGGAGCGGATGGAGACTGAGTGGAAATTCCCACACCGGGATGAGACGGAGGTTTCTAAGATCTCGACTAAAGCATCTTCTCCAGCAACATAAAAGTATCGTGACACCCTGTGGGTTTTAAGATGAGGACTGAAATAGAATAAGCACTTTGAGGACATTAATCATATTTTGCCACACACAAAATTTGGGACACAGCCAAAGGTACTTCAACTTGGACTGTGAAACGGGTGGCATCCCTGCAGGCACCCTGGACAGGACCTTCCTTGTTATTTAGTGGTCACCAGGGAGATGGGAGCTGCATGCCATGCATAGTTCTCTGCCCAGCACCCCACCCCCCAAGTTTATGATCGTTTACCTTGAAAGCAAAAATGATGGCGCAACACTCCACACGAAGGCTATGCTGGCATAATTAACAATGCAGGTTCTCGCAAGCTGGACGATACAAATTGTGTTGCTAATTATATTATTATGAATGTAGTTTAGAGTATTATTAATGCAGAAAATATCAATACTTAAAAGCTTCATGGGCAGTGCGATTTTTACATTAGCAGGCATGAGCTGGCCTGTGATCATTAAATACTCTCCTGCTTAGAGGCATTAATCTGCCCTCCCTTTGAATACATTTAATTAAAAATTTCAACTTCGTAGGAACTGTTTTCATGTAACCCCAAAATGGAACTGTATGGGAGGGCATGGTCTTTTATATAAGCACCCATCTGTTCCACCAGGGCGACGTCCCTCACATGAGGCGACTGGTGACGTTAGGGAGGTGGGGAAAGAGCCGGCCTCTGTCAGTCCTGCTGTCTTGGGAACAGTTTCAGCTTTGTGAACAGAAAGAAAAACCACATTCAGAATCAAACAGAAAGGTACGCCATGAAGAATATAATTTGATAGTATCATTTGATGTCACTTTTTCATGGTTTTCTGTTTTTATTATTTATTAAATTGAAACATACTACTTATTCATTTTTATGGTACAGTATAATTTGATACATAGGCACAATGTGTAATGATCAAATCAAGGTAACCAGCATTTAACTTTTTTTTTTTTAGTTGAGAACCTTTCAACTCTTCTTTTCTAGTTTCTTATAAAATATATACTAAATCACTATGGACTGTAGTCACCCCACTGTGCTCTGGAACATTGAGACTTATTCTTCCATTGTCGCTGTATTCTGGTCACTCTTTAGGACCCGCCTCTGAGGGCCCATGTTGGCCTGCTCTGGAGCCCAGCAACCAGGCCTCTGGGATTTATTTCTCCTTGATGCGGTGCTCTCCTGTGCATGATTTTGTCTTTCACCTCAGATTCAGGAGGTAGCTCTTAGTATTTCCACTTTCGCAGGTATAAATATGTTTGATTTCACAAACCCTCAGACCAAGCTTTACTACATTCTGGCAACACTGAGATGTGGGGAGTGGCACATAGCTGATAGGCCCCTTCCTGGCCCCATTCACACAGGCCGGTGAACTTCATCTAAGGTCACCAGCCATCCACTGAATGAATCTGATGGTTTCCTGGAATACAGGGCTTCAGATTTGGACTCTGGGGTAGTTCCGGGAACACTGGAACAAGTGGGCCACCCTAATTTTACCCCTGTAACTCCTGACTCTACTCCATCTTCCTGGCTGAGATGGCGAGTTGATGCAGAGTGGGGCTGGAGCCTACTGACTGCCCCTCCCTGGGAAATGGTTGTCATCCGAGGACTGTCAAAATGGCACATAGAAGGAGCAGTTCACCACAGGATGGGGCACAGTTCCCTGAGCCAGACAGGACCCAAGAAGTCACTCCGCCAATGCTCAGATCAGTTACCACCAGCTGCCGACACAGCAGGTGAAGAAGACTCCTGCACCGCTGGGCTTGGGAAACCATCATGATTACTGCTCAGCGTAAGGGGTCGTGGAGACAGATGAAGAGACCTGGTCTATCAGGGTGACAGGAAAAGCAACATTTGTCAAACACTCGTCTCTCCAAATAATTTACTTAAGAAGCTTTCTGTAACCCACCTAAGTTCTCTAGGTCCAAATACTTCACTAATAAAGTTGGAAATATGTTAGTATTAATATAGCTGGCACTAAAGAATAGGAAATAAATGCCTGGAAGTTTGTCAGCTTATTAATCACTCCTTTGTAAGCGGTGTTTTTTACTTTCGTTGCAGCAACATCAAACCACAGTTCACTGGCTAAAGGCCAAGCTTGCTTTTGCGTTGGCGTATTACCATGTGCTTGGTTCTGCACTCCTCATCCACTTATTAATGCTGCAGGCTTCCTACAATTCAGGCTAAAAATAGCACCAGTTCTGTGAAAAACACTGCATTTGTGCTTCGGCCATGGTAAAGCAGCACAGAAGGAAGTGTGCGCGTGCGCATGCATGTTTGTGTGTGTGTGTATGTGTGTGTGTGTAGAATACATTGTGATGCCTAAAACCCACAATTTGTTATGCTCCTGAAAACCTTTTTTTGGCAAACTGAAAATTAAAAGGAAAATGGGGAGAAAGGGGTGAAGAGAGAGGCTGATTTTTTCCCCTTAAAAACCTAGCTCTGCATAATCTCTGTTTATTTTTAGTGCACAAAATGATCGTGCTAAGCTACAATGAAACCTCAGAAAAAGGCATTTATTAGAGAGCTTTATTCCTAAATGGAACTGGGTTGTCCTCGTCTCAGGTCTGATTCTGTTTTCTTTCATTAGTTATAACTACAAACTAGTCCTGGAAAAAACTATTGCTTAGGCTGTTTCTCTATATGACGCCTTGAATGATTATCTCCCTTTTGGATGCCTTTGGACAAAACTTTCCTTGATCATGTTGCTCCAACAGTAGGGTTTTCCTAAACCACATCCCTAGTTCCAGGGTGTCTGTCTACTCAGCCAGGCCAGCACTCAAGTATGGATGACACTGTGATGATTTCTCTAAATCCATGATTTATTTTGGATCCAGAGGAACTTGAACAAGACAAATGATGCCTGAGAAACCATGTGAGCTTGGGGGAGCTGCCAAGGACAAAGGTGAAAAGCAACAGGGGATGTATTTCATAATCAAAATCAAGAGCAACAGGAGCAATAAGGTCTCACTGCTGCACAAATAGAAAAAGTGAATGGTTTGCATGTCTGACAGATCAGGTGCTGGAGTTGACGTGGGACTCCTGAGTCATATGTTGTTTGCCTTTTGGAGAAATTAAGGGAAGGAAATGTCATTTTACAACTTCACACATGATGGCGAAGAGAAATGGTAGACAGGGAAATTGTTGTTTCCTAAGCTGTTTCCGAAAGATACCATGGGGAGCCAGGGTTACGGGGAGGTGACAGAGGTAACAGAGGACTCGGGACAGTCCAAAGCTGGCCTGAGAAAAGAGGACTTGGCAATGTGCATTTTAATCAGCCTTGACTTCAAAACTCTATGCCGGAGGAAGAGATAACAACTTTGCAATAGCAGGGGGAAGTGGAAAAAATGCAGGCTTTGGAATAATCCACTTGTTCAACAGGTAGTGACTGAGCTCCTGCTATTTGCTGAGCATCCTTCTGAGCATGGATCAAAAGAACTGTGCTCAAAGTGGCTTCATGACTTTCTTGCTGTGGGCCTGGGGGCAAATCACCAGTGTGTATTGTAAGTCTTAATCGGTAGCATGATTGCAAAGATACGAGATAATTTGTGAATGGAGAGCCACTTAAATCTCCGTAAACTTTAGATTGCTCATCTGTAAAATGAGGATTTTAAGATCCAAGTCCCGAAACTATTGTGGTGCTTAGGTGAAGTAGCAGAGAAGCTAGTTGTGTTCCAGCACCCCGAAATAGTAGGTGGCGCTTTTAGTATTCTTTGTCTTCAGGAAAAAGTAAATTTCAGGAGCGTCTCTGGGAGGATAAATGGGCCTGTGATTTGAGTCCTTGGACCTTCAAAGCAAGACTATATCATGCAAAAGATTCTAGAAGAAGGGATATGATGGCCACTATCTCACCTGGGTTTGTATCAAGTGAGTTTTACACCAAAAATAAACTGGCCCCTCTTCAGGACTAGGGACACTGGGCTCCGCCTAGGCTCATGAGGGACCTGGTCTCTGTGTGTCCTTGGGGAGGTTGCCTTCGACTTGAGAGAGGTGGGGGACAACTCTCACCAGCAGCTCTGCAAACCACAAAATCCTGGATGTGCTAGAAGACTGACAGATTACAAGAATTTTCCAAGAACTACCCAAGAGGACTGAGACCAGACCTGCCTGAAAGCAAATGTCTGATCTGAAAAGGGAAAACTTTACCAAGTGCCACCACATGGTGGGAAGAAAAAGACCTTGAGTAAGGAGAGTAGAGTCCAACACCAGAACTGACCACAACTCATCAGGGTGACATCAGGTGGTCTCTTACACTCCGGGAACTTCAGTCTCCACGCTGAAGAATATGTCTGAGAGTATTGTAGCTTTCAAAACTTAAATTTTGAGAGCCTTGTCATATCTGCTTGCTGGTTTATAAATAATTTAGGACTCCCAAGCTCCATCCAATCCTTGTGTGAACTTGTGGTTGTGTTTTCTTTCCCTTTCTTGCTGGAAGGCACCTGAGCTATTTCTGCCAATTAAACCAGCCATCTCCAACAAATGTGCTCACCCTCAGCCCCTTGCTTTTCTGGGGACCTGAGGATCCTGTGCTTTTTCACATCTGGGATTCAGTGTCACAAATGGATAAGATGAGGCAGCTGTCAGACAAAAACTCTCTCTCTCTCTCTCTCTCTCTCTCTCTCTCTCTCACACACACACACACACACACACACCACACACACACACACACACTCCATACTGGGTCAACTTACTGGCTGGAACAGGAGCAGATTCTCAGCATCCTCCACAGACCTTCTGCAAAGGACCCTCACAGGAACCAGGGATGTCCTCAGAGCACAGAAACAGTGATATGAAAACGGGGCAGGCAAGGGGCTGGAAAGGGGAAGCTCCCCACAGAGACAGAGGTGGGGAGAAACCACAATCTGATCTCTCCCGAGGCTTCGAACGCTCTCTGTGGGAAAATGTGCACAAGATGAGAAGGGATGCATAGTTTCAAGTGACACCAGAGGACTGGTGAGGGGGCTGTGACTTGGTTCTACTGAGGACAGAGGATCCCGGCTGGCCCTGTCTGTCTCCTCCTGCTGAAATGTCTGTGGTGAAACTCCAAGAGGACTTCCTACCTTCGTTTCACATTCATTTGTTTTTCTGCTTAACTACTAAGTGCCAGCTCCTGATGACATGAAGCTGGTCAGCTGTCCCAGCCACTAGAATCCCCATCTCACCAAGAAGCACATATTCACCTCGTTGTAACTTGGCTGGAAGAGACACCCTCACAAGCATGGATGTGAAATTCCAGTGTTGAAGGAACTGATTTGGCCCCGGGGCCAAGTTCAAGGGTGTAAACATAACCAAGCTGTGTGACCTTGGACGTTACTCAGGGTCTCTGGTCTCGTTGTCTTTGCCTGTGGATCTGTGCCGGGAGAAGTAAGTGAGGAAACCCATGCAAGGCACTGAGCCTAGTAAGCACCAGTGCTGGTTGTGCTTAGAGGTAGTGAGGGATTTGTGAACAGGCTTCTGAGAGTTTCGCGATCATAATTTTCCCCTTATGCAGCTTTTTCAAAAACGCTTGGATATATTAACAGCGTTGAAATATGGCGGGCTAGATCTTCATTTGGAACACAGCTCCGCATTAACCAGAACCCTAATCACCACACTCCCGTCTTCTGTGAGGCCCAGTGAAATTGGGCTTTGTACAGCACGTCCTCACCTTCACGAGGCCTCCACGCCTCTGTTCTCTGCCCACGCCTTGTACAGATTTCTCCTCATGCATCGGGGTTTTCCTGCCGTGATCTTCTCTTCGTCCTCTAGGAACCTCTCAATCGTGTCCTCCAGTCTCTTGCTGTCAGTGTCTCCCCCTTCCTCAGAGACCCATGCAGTGACTTCCCTCTGCCAGAGCACTCACACGTCCCCAGTCACTCAGTACACAGCCCAGCATCCCCTTCACTGCAAGGGAGGGTTACTAGGAATGGAACCCAGGGCCATCACACTGAGCTATACCCACAGCTCTTTTTCCTTTTTTGTTTTAAAAGTCTTGCAGAATCGCCCAGGCTGAGCTCAACCTTGCAATCCTCCTGCCTCAGCCTTCCAGCATGCTGGGATTATATGCATGTCCTGCCATACCGGCGATTACATGCATGTGCTACCACACCTGACTAACATCCCTGATAAATGCATTTGTGGCCCAGTTCCTTCTGCGAGCTCACAGTCCCTTCATTGTTTACACACCAGGCATACTTCTCTCCTAGACGTTTCTCAAAGCCCTTGTTCTGGGTTCTTGCTGTTTCCTCTGCCTGGAACATTTCCCCCAATTACCCAATTACCAGACCTCTGAGATTTGAGTTACCAGGTAAAATAAAGAAAGCCCAATTACATTTGAGTATCAGATAAATAATGAATAAATTATTATTCATGTGCTACTTTAACAAACTGCTATTATTGAAATTAAGATTAAACTGGGCATCTTGTATTTTTATTTGCCAAATATGTAACCTTACCAAAGATCTTTAGGGTTAGGGTACTTTTTGGGTACTTTGTATTTGTTTTCTACTGCTATTAAAACAAATTAGTGCAAACTTGGTGACTTAAAACAACACAAATGTATCATCTTCCAGTACATCTGCAGTCTGACATGGATCTCACTGGGCTAAAACCAAGGTAGTGACAGAGCAGGCTTCTCTCTGGAGGTTCTGTCTAGACAAGAACCTAGTTCCTTGTCCTTTATAGCTTCTGCAGGCTGCTTGCACCCTTGGCCCATGGCACCCTCCAACCGTCGAAGCTGGCAAGGTCAAGCCACAGCCTCCTACAGCTGCCATTTTCCGAGTCTACCTCTTCCACCCTTAAATACCTTATTAGTCATGGTTCTCCAGGGACACAGAAGTGATAGGCTAGATAGTAAATAGAAAGGTCAAGATAGATAGGCAGACAGACAGACAGATAGATAATAGAATAATTGACAGTGTGATTGATTGATAGGTAGGTAGAATGGTGATAGATGCATAGGTAGGTAGGTAGATAGATGGATGGATAGATAATAGATAGATAGAATGATAAGTAGTTAAGAGAGGAGTTGGCTTAAGTGATTATGGAGGCTGAGAAGACCCACAGCAAGCCCTCTGCAGGCTGTTGACCCACAGAAGTGGGTAGTATCATCAGTCCAATTCTAAGAATGAGGGAAGCATGTGGGTGACTCACAATCTGAGTCCAAACACCTGAGAACTTGGAGAGGCGGGACATGTGCAAGTCATAGCCAGGGCCAGAGAGCCTGGAGATCCGATATCCAAGAGCCAGAGAAAGAGAGTGTCTCAGCTTCAGGAGAGACAGCATTTATTCACCCTTCCCCTGTATTCTTTTTTTTTAATTTTTGAAATAGGATCTCTCTGTGTAGTCCAGGCTGGCCTTGAACTCGCAGCGATCCTCCTGTCTCAGTCTCATTCTCCTGCCTTTTTGCTCCATCCAGGCCCCCAGATGATTGGCTAGTGCCTGCCAACACCAGGGCAGACCTCCTCAATTCAGACTCAGCTCGCACGATGATCTCCTCTGGAAACATCGTCAGGGACACATCCAGAGATTGGCTTGAGCCGGTCTAGTCTCCTTTAGTTCAGTCATGTTAACGCTTAAAATTAACCATCACAACACCCTTGTTATTCTGTTGGGCCCACCTGTGTAATCCATTCTAATCTTTCCATCTGAAGGCCCCCTGAACTCTCTGTGTCTCATCCAGCTACAATCAGCTGACTCTAAGTAAAGCAGGTTATTCTCAAGAAGGTGAGTGGGCCTTGTGCAATCACTCAGGGGCCTTAGAGCACCATCTGAGGGTCCCTAGAGAAAAGGGAATTCTGCCTCAAGACTGCAGAATTATCTCCTGCATAAGTTTCCAGCCTCTGGACAATCTGTGAGTTTTGGACTCAGCCCTACAATCATGTGATCCAATTTCTTAAATAAATGCACACATGCAGACATGCATCCTATTTTTTGTACTTCTCCGTAGGCCCCTGACTAATAGAGTGACAGCCAACAAAGAGGCAGTGTCTGCTAGAGGCTGCTCAGAGCAATCCTGAGGCACTACGCTTCATTTCCAGCAGCTGGCCCAATTGAAGGCAGAGCAATGGGTCAAGGAAAATTTTTTGAGGGGGAACTGGGGATCAAACTCAGGGCCTTGCACTTGATAGGCAAGTGCTCTACCACCGGGTTAATTCCCCAACCCTCAAGGAGATTTTGTAAAACTTGCCTGAAATTTGCTGAAATTTGTCTGTAGGCCACAGACAGGGCTCTCTAGATGTTTGTCAATGATTGCAGGCATTTCCAAGCAGATGTTTCCTTTTCCCTTTGGAGACATCTAGCTACCATGCTGTGGAAGTTAGAGGTTCTGCTGGAACACACAGATGGAGGCTTTGAGGCACTGGCCCAGTGGTCAGAGCAAGTCGTGTACAGGTCAGGCACAGTAATCAAACATTCTAGACATTCACTGTATATCACAAGAATTGAATTGTCAGGTTGTGTATGTATACAAGGAGTCACTGAAAACAATGATCGATGTTTAAATTTTTAAAAATATAGTAAAAGATGCATTGCCATTAATTCCCCTCAAAATCCTCTCCCTCACTTCAGACATCTTTCTCCCATCATTCTGGCTACTTTCTGAAGCAGTTCTGAAGTCCTCTTTCATGAGTCTTTATGGAGTATGATCAAAAATACAATGAATGTTACTGCCAAGTGCAAATCCAGTGGAAACACAGGATCATAAAAACACTATGGTGTGTCTTCATCTACCTCATTCACTGCACCATAAAACTTCTCTTTTTTTCCTCCAAAGTCAAAATGAAAGGTTAAAAGTATTGAATCAATTCAGGATATCAAAGCAGCCACAACACCACTACTAAAGACACTCAGAAAAAAGAACTTCCAGAACTGCCTCAGAAAATGGCGTAATGTTATAATAAGTTCAAGGCAAGAGGGGTATTTTGAGGGAGATTAATGGCAATCTGTCTTTTACTGGAACAAATTTTTTTTAATTTAAGCACATACCATAGACATACCAATCACATGTCATAGACATACCTATATATACATACGTATGCATATATATATACACACACACACACATATGGTAAGGAACGTCTGTAACATTTTAACATGTGTATCCTGACAAGTTTCAAAATGTCCTCTGTGAAGTTCCTGCCTCTTGGTTTGGTTATACCTCAGCCTCAGTAAAATGTGTAAAGCACTTCCCATTTGCAAGTACTTGGAATAGATTTTCTTGCTTCTTTTAATAACCAGTTAGTTCAGTACTATTATTATCTTGACTTGGCAGTTAAAGAAACCAAACATTAACAGATAAAGTAATTCACCCAAGGTCACCCAGTTATTAAGCAGCTGGAATTTGAGCCCAAGGCAGTGCTTAACTGCTATACATGAGGTTCCTGCACACCCAAAATTTATCTTTTACCTTGCCTAATTTCCAACAGCCCATGTATGTCAACCATAGTCCATCCAGGAAAAAAACAAACTCATACCAGGCAATTTAGTAGAAGAAATTTTGTATAACAAATTATTTGTAAAGATGTTGGAGCTGGACAAGCAACCAGAGGAATATGAGGCATTCACCTGGAACCTTAGAATGTGACCTTATTTAGAAATAAGGTCTTTGCGGATGTAATTAAAGGATCTCAAAATGAGAATATCCAGAGTATTCCCTGAATCCAAGACAAGGCACAGAGACATAGGTTAAAGGATGATGTGAAGACAGAGACAGAGACTGGAAAGATGGAGCTACAAGCCAAGGAGCACCAAGGATTGTGGAGTCACCAGAAGCCAGGAAGAGACGGGAAGAATCCATTAATTATCAGAGGCAGCACTGCCCTGAGGACACCTTGATTTCAACTTTCAGTCCCCAGATCTAGGAAAACAAATTCATATGCCACCTGTTCTGCATTACTTGGATCTGGCAGTCATAGGAAACTAATGCATCCTTTTTTGGGCCTGCAAAGGACCAAACCTTACCTGAATCCAGTCAGTAAAGGCAGCTGGAAAATCCCATACTGTGGTCTGTCCGTTGCAATACAGAGTGGGAAGGAGGGGATGGGGCTAAAAGCAAAGAGGCAAATGCCCATGCCTAAAGATGGCAAAGGAGTTACGTCCACGCAATGGGAAGGAAAAAGTGTGCATACTGGGAACCTAGAGTGGACTGTTCCTGAGCCTGATGGGTGCAGCAGAAATCATGAACTTGGTTTGTCTCCCAGCACTGCTGCAGCTCAGCAAAACAGCCCAGCTCTTGTCTCCTGGATGGGTCAGAGATGCAGTATGCACCCTCGGTTGTCGTGTCTTGGCAGCCTCAAAGTGACGTCAAAGAATAGATATGGAAATGCACAGCCTGCTCCTTCTGGAAGAATGATGGGCCCTTCAAGACCAGTGTGGCAGCTGCTGCATGGCAAAGCCAGCTGTCAACCACCCACCAATATAAAGGGCCCCCGTCCCAGGTCCATGGGATGAGATAACGTTCAGAGTAATCAGTTTGCGAAACAATTGAGAACAGGCAAAGGCTGTTTAGTTGCATCTTCAGATAAAAGAGAGGATATTTCGAATTTGACAACCAATCTACCTTTAATCCTATCAGGAAATAAACTCAAATCATAGTCTAATGCTTTGGAATTACATAGCTTCTAAGGCAAAGTATTTCTCTGGCTTGCTTTTCCTCTCTAAGGCAGAGTGGGTTTAGTCATGTGGAAGCCTGTTAGTCATTCTTATCTGCTTCTGGGTGGGGATTGTTTGCTTTGTGTGTGTGTGTGTGTGTGCGCGCGCGCACGTGCGCGTGCACGTGTGTGCTTGTGTGTTTTCTTTTGTCTTCTAAATTCTATATATTATCTTTTTCTATCACTTTGATAGAAGATCTCTTTTGTCATGTGTTTCTTAATTAGGAGAAACTCCTCTGTCTTTAGATAAGAGTTGTTTTTAATCACCCCCTACCTTCTAATATCTTTCTAATTCAAATTTAGCCAGAGGAGTAAGTTACTGGAAAAAAAAAAACTGTGGTTTGTAGATTGGAGCCTTCAGTTTTATCCCTGACTGTACACATGTGCTACTACTGTCAGAGACATTAGCTACTAAAATGCCATGTGCCATAGTCTGATTACTGCTCGTAGCGACTCCCCAAGTCCCAGGCAGACCATGTACCTTACTTCACAGTGTAGCTTACCAGTGTCCTCACGCCTTGGTCTTCTAGCTCAGAGCGGTTGGGCTGTTGATACAAAGAGCGCTCTTCAGAGCACGGTGCCCATCTTTCGAGCACTGACCTTGTCCGTGGCTTTGCAATAAAGGCTCACACAGGCTGTTTGAAACCACCCGAGATAAGTGTGTTTTGTCCCCAGTTGCAGGTAAGGAAACTGAGATCCCAAGAGGCTGAAGGTCTCGGGCAAGAAGAGCTGGGTAGTAAAAGTGGCAGATATGGAGATTTGAACCCAGATGTGCCTGGTTTCAAAGTTGCACCCCTCAGGTATCACCTGTCCCTTTGTGCACAGGTCAGTGCCCTGTGCGTGGAGCTGTGTAGACAGTGGAAGTCTTTGAACTTGGTGTCTTGGAAGCAGTGTAAACCACTGGTGTTCACAGAGGTAAACAACATAGCAGAGTTAATGGCACAGGGCTAGAGTCAGACAAACCCCACTGAAGCGCTCCTGTGCCCTTCAGAGGGCTGTATTATCTTGGATACGTTAGGAAAGTCACATTTCTTTATTATCAGCTCTGGATGACTTCATGGCTCTGGGTCTCAATTTCCTCACCTGTAAAAATGGGCCAGGAGGTGACAAGGGCTAATGATATAATTGGGACGTGTGGTGTACATATTCCAGGGTTAGACATAGACTAAGTACTTATAGTCTATGTCTAATAATAGCTATTATTAAGTTATGACTCAACAAATATTTGAGTATACCTAATACCATGTTAAATAAAAAGAAGAGAAAAGTAAAACATGACGTGCCATACATAAGGAGATGAGCAAGTCCACATGAAAAGAAAATTCCCAGCGCCCATATACATACTAGGATAATGGGAATCGGTAACAAATAGCACAGAGTCTTACAGGCAGGGATGGTCCAAGAAGGGCAGGGCAGGGCAGAGCTGGACCTTGGAGGACCTCAGTAGTCCAAGGCGAAGTGACTCGGGGTGATTTTCAGATCAGCCGATAAACACAAACTCCTACTAGTACACAACAAAGTAAGAACGTTGGTCCAGAATAGAAATCCTCTGAACCCTGGCATGTGATTTAACGCATCTGACATTTTTCAGCGCAGCACATTCTCAGTGAAGGAAGCAGCGAATCGAATGGTGCTCTGCCTTGAGCTCCTCATTGTGTCATGGAGACATAACAAGGCGTTTGCAGACTGCCTCTTGGGAACAGTGCTGGTTTAGGTCAGGGGACCACAAGTTTCTGTGAAGGGCAAGATAATAATTATGTTTGGCTTTGTGGGCTCCATGGGTTCTATCTGACTACTTAAACTTTGCGGTAGCCCAATGCCAGCCCCAGCACAGCAGCTTTGCTGTTGTCTGACCAATCTCCCTACCCCTTGGGTTCCAGAAGAATGTGTGTGAGTATGGAAGTGAAAAGAATCCAATTACTCCAGGATAGTTGTCAGATGAAACCAAATAGGAAAAAGTGAAATAGCCTACTGTCTATATTTGCTAGGGCTCTGTTACATGAACAGGCAGGAATCCTTCAACCAAGCTAAGATCTTCCTGCCTGGCCAGGACTTGGGTGTGCATTTTAACCAAGCATTCTGCAGAGAAGAGGCAATCAGTCATTTATCAGATAGACAAATTGATCACTTCTAAGCCCACAGGACCGTGGCTGATCTGTCTGCCACTAACAAATGGCTCCTTACTATTAATCTGGCCCAGCTATCTGTTATCTGCCCATCCATTCATCCATCCATCCACTCATTCAGCAAGTCCCTATCATGATTACAGGATTCTACACCGAAGAGTCACAGAAAGTGAAGTGTGGGCCAAGGAAAGTGAGCCTCGCCTAAAGCTCTCACCACATCCGCAAAGTGGTATTCTTACAGCTTTGCCGTGATGAGCAGTGGCTTTCTTTGGGATACTGACTGGCTTGGCAAGCATCACATATTTAGGTGCTTTATATTCACAAAGAGATTTTGGGCCTTGCTGCCCCTTCCACAGCATCCTGAATTTGCTCCTGGTGTCCTCCAGTCCCACCACAGGAGGAGCCAAACTATGTCGCACCCATGCATGAGGTCCAGCAGCTGTTGTAGATGCTACCAGTGTGCTGCCTGTGGCCCTTCATATCAGGCAAAGACTCTGGTCCACTGGGAACTTTGTAACAGGCTTAGCTTTACATGTGAAATTGTTCTTCAAAATCAAGGGATCTTGTGTTCATTCCATTAGTGTGCACATGAGTAGTGGGGGGGGGAGTGCTGTGTAGCATGGGGGAGAAGCATGTGTACTATTGCCTCGTTCATACTTAATACAAACAGGAGGCTCAACCTGGAGTCTATGGATGGGACTATAGAGGACTCATCAGCCTCCAGAAATTTTGGACATAATGTGAAAGATGGTCTGTGTGGCCTTCACCCAATTCTCAATAGGATCTGAGACCTCAGGGAAAGCAGGAAAAACAGCTCCAAAAGATTTGCTTGCTTAGTGGCCACAGGAGCCCACTCCCTCAGTTGTCTTCCTCATTTCATTTCATAAAGGCCCAGCTCTGCTGTTGCCAAGATGCAATGGCTTGCTGCACAGAAGACGGCCCTTGTCTGAGTTAGTTCTGCCACCTACAGCACACAGCCCAGCACAGCCACAGCATCTGCAAGGCAGAGAGGGAGCCTCATCTGCATACATGAATAAGGGGAGGGCTGCCTCTCCAGCCCAGAAACTCTCTGCTGCAAGGGAGATTGCTTTGGGGATTCCTGATTAGCATTCAGAGATGCAAGCTTCTTTGGGGTGGGTTACAATGATGGAAAGATATTTTTACATTAAAGGGGAAGGGATAGATTCTGAGGATTAGCTCTTGAAAAAAAATGTTGCCCAAAACCCAGAGAGGAGAAGCAGTGTAATAAAGAAAAAGATAATGAGCTCACAGGCTTCACAATAAACGTGGCTCTCCCTACCCACAGCCTGTTTGATGCTGGTAGCCCTATCTAGGTCCAAGCAAGTCATCTTTGCCATCTAATTTGTTAGACAGTAAAAAATACTTGCTTCAAAATGATGTGATTTCCTGAGATGCTTCAACTGTGAACATGGGACAGGTTTCTTAACATGCTTAAATCATTTCTGAGAGGGCAGCATTGTCCTTGAGGGCAAAGATTATGTTATTCTCATCTTTGTGGCCCCAGTTCCCCAGTCTAGTGCCTGACACTGAGGAGAAAGCTCAGTAAATGTTTGTTGATTTAAAGTAAAAGAAATGTGGGAGGTTTTTTTTGTTGTTGTTGTTATTTTGTTTTGTTTTTCTTTTTGCAATCTGGGTTGTGCTTGCTAATATACAGTGATAATATCTATACATTGCTGAACTCTTTGTGCATTAGACACATCTCAAATTCTCAGTACACACATTGGGTATTGTTTTGCAAGAGAAACAGAAACCCAGCATTATAATCACCCAAGGACACAGAACTGTGAAGAGCTACTCTCCATCCCAGACCTCTTACCTTGTAAACCCATGCTATCTGTATTCCACCTATAGGTTTCGTATCCAATGTAAACTCGGTTGTAATGAAAAGGAAATGAACCAAAAGGAAATAGTTTGAAAATCTTTTTAAGCTTTATTAAACAACATTTCCCAGTTCCTAGAATTTCTCCGAAGCCTTTTCTTACTATCCTCACTTAATAATAGATGTGAACACCTGATCCTATCTGAACCCAGCAGTATTCTTCTTCCAGGGACCATTCCATTCTCAAAGCCACTTGTAGAGATGATTTGGAATTGGATTTAGATTTGGATTTTGGAATCTTTCACTCCATTTGGTCTGGTGAGCAACAAGGGCTGTAATTTGCACATAGTTTTGTTCCCAGCAAGGAATTCTTAATACAGGGAAAGTATCCTTTACTGTGTTGAAATATAGAGCTAACTGCACAATAATTTTGTTTCTTTCACAGGTTTTTCCTTATTGACACATTAGATTGCAACTAAAAAACTCAAAAGTAATTAAGAAAGTGCATAAGAGTGAAGATCAAAGTGTCATTAATTTACTGGATTACTTAGGATGGGTTCCTTAGAATTGGGTGGCTTTGTCCCCATGACCCATGTCCAGCCAATTTAGGCCATCAGTATGTAGAGAAGGCTGGAAACTCTCTCTAGGTAAGGCACAATTACTGAGCAGGAAGGAAGGATGCTTGAGAAAGCAGGTGACATCAGAAGAAAGCGGAACTAGAGCTGGAGACCACTAGGGTTTGTGCATGTCTTGCTGCTGCTGTGTCTTCTAAGGCCCAGAGTCTGCAGGGCAATAGACCTGAAATTATAGTAGTGTTCATCAGAATTACATGAGGGCTTGGGGTTTTTTAAATATTAAATCAGGACCCACGTCCAGACTCAGTGAAATAGAAGAAGTCAAGCTTTGAAGTCTGCATTTTTGATAGTCAGCCTACTCGGTTCTGATAGGGATAGTCCTTAAACCACACTTTAAGGAACATTGACCTAGAATGATTCTTTGGTCTTTCTAACAATCACTCCTCAACTGTATTCATACAAGTGAGCCAAATCTGGTAGCACAGAGATAAAAGTCATGGTTTCTGTGTTCCAGAAATTCATGGTCTAGTGGAAAAGACAGACTTGGAAACATATGGTCACAAAGCATGAATAAGTCCTTGCAGCCAAGCGGGTTGGGTGCAATGGGAGAACGACAGGGGGACACCAACCTGCCTAGGATGAAAAGTAACCGTGTCTTCAAGGATGTGCAGGCATTATCAAGAAAGAGGTCCAGGAAGGCAAAGGTGGGCAGAAAGCAGTGTGGCCTCAGAGTTAGTGGTCAAGGTGAAGGATGATGGAAAGGAAAGGCAGGGAAGACAAGACAGTGAAGCGGGAGACTACCATATCTGTCTTGAATAATAAGATGATGCTTTTCACATGGGCAGGTGCTTGCCAATATTGGTATCACTGTAATTGCAACAGCAATTAATATATCATCCCAGACTGCAGTCATTGTTTTCTCAGATGCAGGATTCTCAATACAGAGGTAGTCTGATATGCTTGCAACTGAGAAGGAATTCAGAAAAATCTAAGTTAATCCTAAATGGTTTTACATTTTCGTTTCATTCATTAATCTTTGTCATCAAATGTCTTGGGCTAAAGGAAAGGTGGAAATTCTAACCAAAGGAGGAAACAATGGTAAATCCTCCCACATCGAATGACTGTTGGTGTACATCGCTCACATTATCGCCATGAAATACAAATGAGCACTTGAATAAAGATAAAATAGCATTTGTCATGTACCTTTAGAAAAACTGAGATCTAAAGATACCTATACTTGCCCCTCTGTTCTTCAAAGTTTAAAAGATAGATCTCACTGCCAGATAATCTGCATAAGCAAGCATTGTAACTCACAGTGTCTGGTTACACAAATAAGAACAACAGCCAGAAGCAGAAATCAGAGTGTGCTGTGCTCCATAGAAGGGAGTCATCTGGATTTATAATAGAGCTACCTATATCTAACCTGTAGTCTGTGCAGAAACAGCGTGTGTGTGTGTGTGCGCGCGCGCATGCATGTGTCTGTAAATCACATTCAACTGTAATATCATTATAAATGATACCAAATTAGGTGGGTATAATCAAGTATTGGTAATATTTCTTTTTCCTCAAAACTTACATGGAGAACTCAAAACCAGAGAAAGAAAGCAAAGTACCCACAAGCTGTCTAATTCATTCCAGCTGTTAGCATCATCTGTTGCAATTAATACCCTGAAGTTCCAGAGCACCATTTGTCTTTGGACTCCTTGCAGTTGTGTGTAATACTGGAGCCAATGCAGGAGCTGATGTCGAGACACAAAACCTACAACCTCAGTCCCCGAGACTGCCTCAAGACCTGCTTGTTTCAGAAGTGGCAGCGGATGGTGGCCCCGCCAGGTACGCTCCCCTTCTCTGCTGTCTTTCTGCATACGCTTTCAGAGGCACCTTCCGGGGAGGGAGTGGTAAGGAAAGGAACAAGGGAATTGTAAATATGCCAGGAAGTTCTTTAATAGGTATATTCTGCACATGATTTTGGACACAGAGACATGGAACATTTAAAAGGTGAGCATCCTCAGGAATCTCTGCAGTCTCCTTGCTTGCCAGGTTAGAACCTGAAACCCAGAGAAGTACAGTTATTTGGTCAAGGTCATCCTGAAGGTCATTGGCAAAGACAAGATCAGAATCATTGTTTTCTGTCTCCCGGTCCAGTGGTTGTTTCACTGGACCAGATGCTGGCTTCTCATGACTTAATGTTTTTGATGTGGGTTTTTAAGAATGTTAGAAATTATTAAAAGAAGGAAGAGAATATATAAGTGATGGAGGGAAGGAGGAAGGGACTGAAGGAGGGAAAGTAAGTAAAGTTTGTTCTATTTTTTTAGAAAAATATATTGTACGCAAATATACTCTGATCATAAAGAGAATACATAAAAGATTCCATTTCCTTCACTTCCCTAGACTGCAGTTTAGATACTGTAGTCTCCTGCTGGGGTTCTGAAATTACTGCTTCAAGTCATCGTTAATTGTCTTTCTGTCTAATACATTTTCACTCCCAGGCTTGTGTTGAGCCTCATTGATCATAAAAGCAAAACATATCCATTGGCTAAAAATTATTTTATAAAGAGTAATTATTAACATGAGGCACATAGCTTTCTGAATCACGAAATATAATGGTCACCTTCCACTGGTAATTGGCCAGGGGCTTTATATAAAATGAATAAAGGAGATTTAACCAAATACATACTTTAAAAACTGAGAAAAAATAAGTGTTATTTTACATAGAATAGTTGCTTCTTCATCTTATGGGAATTTTACATTTTTAGAATGTTATTTTCAAGTATATTAGATGTGCTTAAATTGGCCATATTTTCTCTTTCCATACCAATAAGCCTTTATTAAAAAAAAAACTTCATGCATTCACCAAATATTTTTAGCACCTATATTTTCCAACACATGCGTGTATAACTCATATTATTCATTCATTCATATTATTTATTGAGGTCTAGCCATGGGGGTGTACAAAGCTGAAGGAGATAGTAAAAAATATTGACTCTTCATAATAATTTTATGAGCTATTTTATCTCCATTTTGTATAGTGAGGCCTGAAACTTAGAGAAATAATTTACCAAAGTCAGTGTCGTAGCTGAGAAATGAAAGAGGGTGATATAACAAAAAGGGTGCTTTTATTGCCATTTCCAACTTATTCAGTAACTGCATAGACAAGATTTCCAAAGACTTCTCACTGACAAAAACAAAGATTGTAACATCAATACCTAATTTATAGGCCTTTTATGAATATAAAACAGTATTTTGGAAACATTAAGAAGAGTGTCACATTGAGTAATGCTCTATACATATTAAACGAACAAGCAAATAATATTCCTCTCCCCACACATTACCAAGGGTCTCAGTATTTCAGGTTCCAAATAGTCTTCTCTATTTCTGAACAGGTCTTTCTTAAGGAAGTCTAGTTTCCTTTCATTAATATTCTGGCTGTATCATACTGAGACATTTTGGGGGAGGAATCTTGAAGATGTTAGCATTCATTAAACACCAGGAATTTAACCATCGGAATCCCTAAAGAGTTCAGGAATACTTCAGCTTATATCATAACCTAGACAACTAATGATTTCTCTCTCTCTCCCCCCCTCTGTCTCTCAGTTTCTCTCTCTCTCTCTTTCTCTCTCTCTCTCTTCTCTCATGAGGTGTAATAGAGGTGGGCCGCAATGTGACATCTGGCCAGTAGGTGTCACTGTTGCACACTGGTTCAGTAATTCAAGTTTATACTTCTACACTTCGCGGTATCTCCTAGGAATCTCAGGAGTCCTTTTTATTTTATCTTCTCCTTGTTTGCTTGCATGCTTGTTTGTTTGTTATAAAAAGAAGGTAGTCCAGGGGGAAAATCCCCAAATTTTCTAATGGTAAAAGTATTTTAAATTCAACTACAAAACTAGTATTTGCTGTTCACTTGTAAATATTAGTAATGTACAGACAAAGTTAGAAAGAACAACAAATAAAAATCATTTTACCTACATGCCAAAGAAAAGAACTTCACACATTTTGTGCTAAAAATAAATCAACAACTTTCTTTTATTTTTTTGTAAAGTTACGAGCAATGGGAAGATGTTACATGTCTGCCTTTCTAATTTATCCAGTAGAGTTTTCCTGCAGGGATAAGGATGCTGATGGTGGCCTTGAGGCTTTGGCCCTGGAACTGATCCCTCTTCTCTTTTCTGTACTGCAGCAGAACCCACAAGGCAACCGACAACCAAACGGAGAAAAAGAAAAAACTCCACCAGCAGCACTTCCAACAGCAGCGCAGGGAACAACGCCAACAGCACCGGCAGCAAGAAGAAGACAACCGCCGCGAACCTGAGTCTGCCCACTCAGGTACCTGTAAGTCTCGCTTTCCTTTTAGGCCTGAGTCCTGCCTTTTCGTGTCTCTCTGCTCAAGGGGCTGGGATTCTAATCTCCCCGAGCTGCACACACTGGGCTGGCTGGAGGTGGGGGAGGAGGGGAAAGACAAGTGGGGTGGGATGGGAGGAGGGACTGTGCCCTGGAAACCTTCCCCTGCAAACTGGGAACCAAGAGGGAATATTAAAGGTCGGTGCTGCAAGGGGACCTGAATTCAAAAACCGTCAGAGTCACAGACAGGACCATGTCGCTGCAGGTTTAATTAGAGTAGCCCTTAGCAGCGTGCCTGGTGGCCTACTGGGGACTCTGGGCATCTGCCTCACAGACCGTGTGTGCCGCTGGAAACCGGCACCAGGAGCTCAGACCCCACATTGTGACCTGGCTGGGCCTTCCCCACAGGGACATCCCCTTGTAGTTTAAGACTCAGACATTCAACTTGCAACCACTAAATATGCAGCTCAGGGAGAGAGGACCAGTCCCCGGTTTGGTCTCAACTGTCTTTGCTTTCATTTTGGGATCTAGACAAAGGCCACTTTCAGGGAGACTTCTTGGAACTCTGAAACTGATAGGAGAGGGCAGCCCCCAAGTGGTGTAGGCTGGGCAGGGAACTTTCTTCATCACCTGTTACTTCCTCTCCAACTGTGTCCCTTCTGGCCATTTTCTTCCCGCCTCGAAATTCACTGGCCCAGTGTCAGACTATCGCTTTTACATTCTCCTGCGCTTGGAAACATCTGCTGCCCCCTCACGTCTCTATAGTTCCTTGTGGATTTCTGTCTCTGCCTTGTCACATTGATCTCACCAGGTATATACGACTTTGTTTGCACCCTAAACCTTCCTTGGTGCTTTGTGGACACCCTCTGATACCATGTCTTTGGAGGTGCACCCCCCATTCCTCATTGCTTCCCTCTGCCAACACAATTTTACTTTTTCCCACTTCTTCACTTTATCCTCTCCGGATCTGTTGTCTTCACCCGTCTTGTCCTGATCCTTCTCCATCTCTCTCTGTGTAAGAGTGAATTTTGGCACAGAAGTTCTCCACTTCCTTCCAAATGTGCCCTTCAGGTCTGTCCCCCTCCTACTTTCCCCCACTTTCTATGGTTCTGTTTTCTTTAGACAAAACCAAACCCTGAGGCTGCCCTGGGCCACTGGGGCTCTTCTCCTGCCTTCCATGGATGAGGGTACAGCATCCATGTCCACTGCATTAGGAAGAAAGGACCGTGAAGATAATGGCCCACCAGCTATGGAAAGCACCATTTTAATTTTATGATTACTAAGAGTTGTAGTCCTCAAATAATCAAAATATTCCCAAATAGTCCTCTGTTTTCTGAGTGGGACTTTACACCTATCATTCCTGAAGATCAGGGGGAAAAATCAAAGAAGAAAAACTTGAGTCTCTTTATTAACATCCCACAAAGTTATGCCCATTCCTGGTTAAATTGGAAAATGCCAAAAAAAAAAAAAAAAAAAAAGACCAATATAAATGAATTGTCTCCAAAAGTGCACACAAGGAGCTTATTTATTCCTCTCATCCCGGACTTTTAGAAACTAACATTTCCTAGTTTCTTCTAATGAATGAGGAAAGTGCACTTCAGAGAATTCTTTAAGACCTTAAGAGACATAGCAGCTGCAGGAATTAGTCCAGAAAGTGTCTTCCGAGATTCTCCTGTGTGTACCTTACAGTATGCCAGCTATTGGCAGTACCAAGATTTATTTAATTAAAAAAAGAAAGAAAGAAAAGATCCAAGCCCCGTCGTTGAGGGGCTCACCATCTGACCCGGCAGTGGCAAAGAGATGGTCTCTGCCGCAGGCTCACGCAGCCCAGCAGCGAGGCGCATCCTGAGGCCCTGACTAGGTTCAGTGGGCCGTCCATTAGTGACGGCGGAAGTCAGGAGCACAAGTCTCCAGGTTGCATATTTTGACATACCTAATTAGTTAGAATCATTTCAATTTTATTCTAACGCGCACATAATTTGTTCTACGCTATGATGCCCCATCTACCAAACCAACTATTACAATTTAGTGGGGGATCCCTGTGTCAAGTGGGGTTTTTCATGAGTTGAGACCCATTTGATTTCATATGAACGCAGCACACTGGAAATGGAGAGCTGAATTCCAGCACTATCTCCAAACCATGCAGTGAAAGTCGTTTTATTTAAATAAAACTTGCAGATGGCCCAAGGAGGCAGGGAAGACAATCTGGTTAGGAAAGTATGCAGATCCACAGGTGTCTTTTTGAGTTGAGTGGACGTTCCCTGATAAGCGTGGGATCGCTTGTAGTGGCCGCGTCTTCTAACCCTGTCTACTGAATCACAAACACCATCTTGCTATTTAAACCGAGATGCTGTCTGCAGGCATTAGCCTGGTCTAGTGACAGGTACGGTCTGCGTAGCTGCTGCGGCAGCGGTGTGTGTGCGGGCCAGGACTAGGGTTTAATCCTTGGATTCTGCTTCTCACTCCATGAGCAGGGGCTAGGAGCCATCCCGAACTGCAGCCTCAACCCTGGGAGGGATGGAGACCTGTGTCATTCAACAGCAGTGACCCCTTCTGGCCAATTTAAGGAGAAGCATTGAGGGGCCCTGAAAGGAGTCACTTCCAGTCCTCCTCAGAGGTTGGTGGTCCTTGCACGGGGAATCAGTGAGAAGATGTGAGGTGGGCAAAAGCTGGTCATACTGTGAGGCTTCTGGCACAGAAGCTGAGCTCGGCCTCCGGGGAGCCAAGGGCACGTGGGCTCCCTAGATGGAGCACTGTTGCCTCCCGAGGGCCAGCCAGGCGGAGATGGGCTCCGCATCACTGTGGGGGATTTGGAGAGACAGGAGGGTGGGGGAATGGAGCTCACATCCCCTAGTTAGGGGCAGCCAAGAATGTGCATTGTGTCTTCATTTATTTTGTGGGAGGATAAAAGATCAAGACAGCCAGAGCAGGGAATCACTATCCTAGTGTTTTGGAAGAACCACATAGAAATGTGCATTTGATTTTGCAAGTGATCTCAAGTGTCTAAATCCTTAGTCTTTTTATAGATTTTCACCTATCAGTGTGCAAACACCACACACACACACACACACGCACACACACACACGCGCGCGCACGCGCATTATGCATCTGATCATTAATAGTTTTTATAATTAGGAAACTAAATGCAGCATCTCTGTGAAACTTAGGATGCTTAAAAACACCCATGCCTGGGCATCTTTCCAGGTGTCCTAGGAAAAAAGATCCGCCACACAAACTAGAAGCCTGTGTCATCTGCCAGGCCCGTGTGCGGTGATTCAGACCACTGCTTTCATCGTGCTTTTCTTGCATCATAGTTGTTTTTCTAATACAATGAACACATCTGAGTGCGGGGACTTTTCTTTTGAAATCACATTTAGATTGGCTGCTTCTTATTTTTCTCCTGTGGCTTGCAGCTCATGCTTCTTCCTCGTACTCTTCAGCTTCGCTCCACGTCCCTAGAGTCACGGTGCTAACGCAGACCCACATAGTCGGCTGTAACACCTCACTGTCCCCTGGCGACACCTCGTGCATGTGTTTTCCAAGTCCTCCAAAGTGTGCTACGTACAGTCACGAAATGGGATTAACCCTCATGTTGTTCCCTAGACCATCTTGCCCTGTTCTGCCTACCTTCGTTCCTGGTCATAAGCGTGGTCTCCTAACTGCCTGTAAAGGAGTGACAGTTTTTTATCCTGAATACTCCCATCTGATCCTACAGCAGCTACCAGCTAACTAAATAATGTTCACCTGTCTGTGTGGTGGCCGCATTCCGTCTAAAACCTTGTCATCATTCTTGCCAGTCGGAAGTGCTAAGTCCATTTCCTGTGTCATCCTCAGAATCCTCATGAGTCTCTTTTCATGACAGCATCATTTCTGGTTCTTCGTTGCCTAGTAAACAGAAGCACCCAGCTCATTATCCTGCTGGGATCTGCACTGCTGAACTGACCAACTTCACGTTTTGTTCATTAACTCCGTCAGGAACACTTCTTTTTAAAATCATTAAAGAAATATAATTTGGAAGCCTGCTGATAATCTTACATAGCTCAGGGAGGAGAAGGAACGCTTGCCCAGTTGTTGCAGCATTTGACTGAATTAGCTGCCCAGCCTGGAAGCTCCCAGCACCTCTCCAAGCACTGCCAGCCCTGTCGGAGCCTCCCCACCCCCACCCCGGGCCCGGGCTTCTCCAGCTGTGGCCTCCCTGGTGCTCCGAGCTATAGTAGGTGGCTTCCTTGTTTGCGTGGAAGGACAATTTGTACTTAAAGGGGTGATGAGATGGATTCTTCTTGCCCGCTTCCATTTCTGATGACTACCAGCTTCATCAATATTATTATAATTAGCTCTCTTCATCTTCCTTTTATGGCACCAGCTGGACAGACTGGTTCTCTTCACTGCCCAGATTGGTAGCAGGGTTGCCTGTGTGGGGCTAGGTGACAGGCACCATGAAATAACAGATGGTAAATTCAGGGCTTGTTGGCAATCAGCAGGTTTTTGCTAATGACTTAATTAGCTATGCAAATTGTCAAATCAGTGTGAACATTGTTTTTATCGAAAACTTTACCTAAATTAATTACCATAATTAAGTAGCAGAATGTCAAGGATATTGGCTGCATGAAAGGGCCTGGCTGAGTAGAGGAGAGAGAGATCCCGTCTTCAGTCAAAATGTAGACCATCCTTGGGACAGAGGAAGTGCCAATTGGAGCAAGTGGTGTGACTACTGCAGAACTGTACCTTGCGCGTGTCCCGATAGTTTCCAATGCCGCTCGCTCGTGGGCCCTCGATCAAAGTGGCAGATTTTTGGAGGGATTGAAAAGTACCCAGCAGAAGGTTCCACAGCCCTCTTTAAAGTCCCCAGTGTCAGCAAGTTCAAAGCGTGGATTTTTTTAATTTTGAAAAATCCATTTTTTTATTTCTGCAGATTGCTAGCATTGCTCGTTCTCCGGTGTCAGGCTGCTCACTAAGGACATAAACTCGCGTGGTTGTTACCCATCAGGAGGCAGTGTTTATTTCCTGTAGAAATCACATATGCGTCTCGGCCCCGACATTGAGACTTGACCCTGTTGTGCAGCACACGAGTGTGTGTGTCCCAGGCTCCCAGCTCCTCCCACTGTTGTTTTAAGCTGAGCTTCTCTCTCCCAAGGTTCCCTGTAATAATGTCAGCTGCTGTTCACAGGATGTGATGGTGGTAGGAGAGCCAACTCTGATGGGAGGTGAGTTTGGGGACGAGGACGAAAGGCTAATCACTAGATTAGAAAACACGCAGTATGATGCGGCCAACGGCATGGACGACGAGGAGGACTTCAACAATTCACCTGCCCTGGGGAACAACAGCCCGTGGAACAGTAAAGCTCCCGCCACGCAAGAGACCAAATCAGAAAACCCCCCGCCCCAGGCTTCCCAGTAAGATGCTCGTCGGCACCAGAATCACTGCCCGTGGGTCTGTGGGTGTCGCTCCAGTTGCAGATCTTTGCTTTCAGGAGAGGAAAGAGGAGAAATTAAAAAACAAACAAAAAACAAAACAAAAAAACTTGTCCATGCAGATATCTCTTTCTAAACCACAATGATCTGATTTTCTTTCTTGCTTTTTTTTTTTCTCTTTTTTAATTGAGAAGATCATTCCAAATAAGCTTCCATGACCCTTCCCTGGAGGCCTTTGCAGGAAGTACAGATGCTGGCACTGAACGTAATTAAAATGAGAGAGAACACTAGTGCATCTCCTGGCACGCTGTTATCAACGCGTTTGTGTTGAGTTCCCTTTTCACGCATCCAGCGAAGGCCGTGTTGTCTGTACGTGCTCAGTGCTCAGGATCTCGTTAAGATGCCGAACCTAACTACAGATGACTTTTTAATATTGTAAAATATTTTCTGCTTTTTGACTTGCATTTGAGAGTTCCTTGTTTCAGTAAAAAAAGAACAGAAAAAAATCAGCTTTTGGAAAGTAATTTAAATGTACTTTTCTTTCTCCTTTCTTTCTTCCTTTTTTCCTTTCTGCCATTGGGTAACAGCAGAGAGAGCCCGGCGAGTAATTTATGGTCAAGCTGATGTCGATTGGTTCTTGAGTCTGAGCTGGTTCAATTTAGCCCAAGTGCTGAAACAAGAAATGTCTTTTTATCATCAAAGACACCAGGGAAGATTTTTTTTATGTAAAGAAAGACAACTGGACCCTGGAAAAACGTATGCATTTGTAAAGTTGCTGTTGATCCAAATATTTTTAAGCCATGTAATCCATTAATTTCGTGGGCAGTTGAATAAATCCGAATTTTCTCTGTGTTTATTTTTTGGTATTGTACCTGAGTTGGCTGTGCTTTCTTTTCATAGTATATTTCTTGTATAATATTTTGTAAAGCCCTCACCTGGTTCTTTTATGGGGACTTTTCTTTTGGGGCAACTCCAGTGTATTTATGTGAAACTTTATAAAAAAACTAATTTTTCCATTTGCATATTAATATGTTCCTCCACACATGTAAAGACACAGTGGCTCCGTGTGTTATAAAACAGCTGTATTTTATGTATGCTTTCCTGATAAGTGTGCCAATAATAAACTGTGTTAATGACCAAAGTCAGTGAATCTGGTTGTTTGCACCAATCTGCTCACAGTTATAAGAAGTCTTGAGTTTAGATTTATGGTCCAGGCTCCCAGTGGAGTGGAAGCAGGTTCAAAGTGCACTGGCTACCAGCTCGTTGGAGTTGAGTCCAGCAAGATGAAACACACTCGTATACAACGAGTTACATGAAGTGGGTTAGCTGCTTACAGATCGGCGGCAGGAACGGTGGAGGCCTAGGACTCACGTGGGCCCACCCTGCCCTGCTCTGGAGTGCTTCCCTGGGGGCAGCCTTGATTATGCACACACTAGCTGCACGGCGCAGGGAGCCGGGAGAGCAGCCTGCCCTGGGTTTTATACCCTGGAGGTGCAGGAAAAGCTGGGCTAAAGTGTTGAAAGAACATCACAGACTGAGTGACTAACAGAGAAAGTAAATTTATTTATCACAGTTCTAAAAGCTGGGAAGTCCAATGCCAAGGTGCCGGCATCTGTCAGGGACCTTCTTACTGTGTCACGCTGTGGCAGAAGGTGAGAGTGTGTGGATGAGGGCAGGGAGAGAAAGAAAGGAAGGGAGTTGAACTCACTCTTTTATCAGGAGCCCCCCCAGGATAACTAACTCCTCCTGAGACAACACCGTCAAACCATTCATAAAGGCAGAGCCCTTGTGATCAAGTCCCCTCTGGAAAGGACCCCACTTTCAACACGGTTGCAGTGGAGATTAAGTTCCCATGGACTTTGGAGGACTCACTGAAATCACAGCAGAGGGCACCTGCTGTCCAACCTGCCCTGGCTTATCTCATGTTACATTCCTAGCACTTTCTACAGCAGGTTGCGAGACCGACAGGTGAGGAAGAAGGAGAACCAGGTCAGTCCACAGCCGCTGGAGAGCCGTGGGCTGTGCTGTCTTTTATCCAGTGAGGCTCCCACCCTTATTCATGCAGCGTGTGGAGGAGATGCAGAAGTGTCCCCCTGGCCTGAGCACTGTCCCCACAGATGACACACCGATGGACATCAAGGAGCGGCCCATGTTCTTAGAGTTTGTAGTCATACACATTACTTCAGTTGACCCTTATAATAACTCCATACGGTAAGCATTAATATTCTCCATCAGTCTCTAGCCTAGTTTTCTAAAAGATTTCTTTACAAAGTATAGAAAATTCATTTGAGAATCTTGTGTGTTTAATGAACATTCCTCATATTTTTCCACTTTGTACGAAGGAGGAAGATGAATCTACTTAGTATTTATTGAAGGTTCATTGAATTACAGGCAATTTCAGTTTATTATCTCAGCAAATTTTAACAAGGAGAGTCTGAAAAGGGGAAACTAAAGGAAAATGTGTGTCTTAAATTGAGATCTGCAGAAGCAGCACCAGAGACTAGGTTTCAGAAGCATGGGACTTGTTAGGGGAAATGTTTTTTGGTGGAAAACCTTGCAGAGAGTAGAACAGACATGCAAGGGATAAGGAAAGAGATGGAGTCAACATTATAACGTGGCTAGGTAGTCTATTTCCTGGGCCTGATTCATGGCAGAGGGCTTTGGAGCATAAACCTCCCTACAGAGTTATGTCATCTCATGTTAAAGGCCAAACTTTGTGTACCTGGTCAACGCATGTTTGACTGGGAACCATCCTGTGATGCGTGAGAGTGTTGTGAGCTTTGAAACAAGATAGTGCCGGCCATCACAGCCTCTTGGGATGAGTGTATTGGCTTCCAAAAGGACAACTGGCAAGCGGAATCAAATCCACTAAATAAGTCGTCCCTGGTCATGTGCATCGTAAGTGATCCAGTTGGGATTTGAATCTAGATGTCTCTTTACTACAAAACTTGGGATTTTTCTAAAACATCACACACAATGCCTCCCTGGAATTTGGAAGAAAATGTGGAAACAACAGCAAGAGAACCAAAAGAAAAATACAGTAACAGCTCCTTTATTGATTTCTCACTAGTGTGCTGCAAGAGACCTTCCAGTTTACCCTCCACCCCACCTCGCCATTTTAGAAATGGCTTTATCAGTTCCTTAAAGTCATCTAAGTATGCAGTCATTGCAGATGATGGCTAGCACACATATTTAACACCTCTTCTGGTTATCTGTGTTAACAGAGCAAACCCTCCAAAACTTAATGACCCAAGAGAGTGATTTCTAATGATGATCTGCCCTTCCGAAGACTCGGTGGTCTCTGCTGGATGGTTTGCACTTAGACTGGCAGGTGCCAGCTGTGGCTGGAGTCCACAGAGGTTCGCTGAGGATGGACAGCCGGCGCTGGCTGCTGGGTAGGCGCTCGGCCAATGCTGGAGTGCGTTGTTACAGCCTCTCCACGGGCTCCTATAACAAAGTACCACAGACTGCTGGCTTGTAAAAGCAGAAATTTATTCTCCCAGTCCTGGAGGCTGGAAGTCTGAGGTCCAGGTGCCAGCGTGGTCGGGTTCTGACGAGCGCCCACTTCCGGGTTGCAAGCTGCTGACTTCTCCTTGCATCCTCCTCTCATTCTCTCCTCCCAGAAAGAGGAGGAGAGCTGTCAGGAGTCTGATTCAAAAAGGCACTAATTTTATTCGTGAGGGCTTCATCCTCATGAGTTCTCCCAGGACCCACTTCCTAATATCATCACCTAATAGGTTAGGAATTTAGCATACAAATCTGGGGGCTCGTAAATGTTCAGCCTCTTACAGCAAGGTGAGGTTACTGTTCTGTTCGGTAGATGAGACTCAGAGTAGTTAAATGGTGTGCTCCAGGTGGCAGAGCTTGCAACTGACAACACACCGTTAGTCTGAGCTACTTTATGAGGCTTTCTGTCGGGTGCAGCCTGCAGGTGTTCACTGGCCTGCACAAGGGGTCCTGGCATTGACCTTTCTGCCAATAGCTATGTGTTCGGAGGGGTTGCCAAGGAGGACTCTGGAGACTGAGACTCCCCACTTACCTGGTAATGGAATAAGCAGGGAGGCCCCATTTAGGTCTTCAAAATCTCAGGGGCACCTGACCAGGGATTTGTAAATAAGCAGCCCAGTCCAGCAGGAAATTGTTTCTCTGTTCATTTGTCTTTAACCTTTGGATGAACATTGAGTGCAATAAGACAACAAAACCCATGCTGGTTCTACACAGGCTGGGGCAGGGCAGGAACAAAGCCATGAAGATCAGTTTCCCTAAAGCAGCATTTGTAGCATCCTTAGGAAATTCATTTTATAATAGAAAGTCCCCTCTGTCTTCCATAGGAAAAAAATGCTAGGTATTTCTTTCTGATTGCAAAGTAATAATCCCTGGCACCACAAAAAAAATAATTTTGAATGAATAGGAACAAGAAGAAAATAAAGTAATTCCCCGTCCTGATCTAAACGTTACTAATACCCTGATGCATAGCCTTCCGTCATTTCTTCTTGGCTCATGTGCATTACCATGTTGGTCATATTCAGAATAAACAATGCCATATCCTGCCCTTTTTGTTAAATAATACATCATTAGCCACCTCACTAAGCGTTCTTTTAAAAACATGATTTTGTGTCACAAATCAATTTGTACAATTAATATGCATTCATAATAATAAAAATAAAAACATGATTTCAGTTTCTATTTCATGATCCACTAATGGAATATACCATAAAATATTGACCTGCTTGTTATGAACCCAGTCATTTACACGTTTCCCTTTTTATATCTTATTAGAATTATGTAATCATTAATAAGCTGGTTAAAGGTTCAGAAGAGTTTATTAAACAATAATTAATTTATTGAGTGGATACTTGATATGTGCCTAGCATCAAGGTGAGCATTACAAGAGACTCCCATATCTAGTCCCCACCCTCAGGTGCTTATAGTAGCTTTGGGGTAAAGGGCAAGCACATATACATAGGCTGGATATACTCTAAAGTGTCAACAAAGCATAGACAATAAGGCCTCCTCTTGGAGTCTAAAGGTATTGAGCTCACATTTATTGAGGGCTTATCAAGTAGTTCTTTGCATCTCATTTGATCTTCACAGGGTAGAAGGATTTGTGCACTTTATATATGAAGCTCAGAGAGGTTTCCTGAGTTAACCAAGGTCACACAGATAGAAAACAACAAGGTCAGATTTGAACTGGTGCACGGCTCCAAAGCCTGTTCTTTCTCTGTTAAGCCACAGGAAATGCCTAGGGAAACTAAGTGTTTGCAGAAGAGACTTCATGGGGTGGTGGGGCTGTGACACACTGATACATTTACACACATCAGAGAATCTCCTTGCTTCTCTGAGGTTGCTCCCTGACCTGACCTTTGATCCATCGCTGGAGTCAAGATGGCATTTCTGATCACTGGGAGTGTAAGTAAGCAGTTTGGGTTTTGAAGAAAACCTAATACATGCTCACTGTGGATGTTTATAGAAAGATGTTTTTCAAACTCAAAGCCATCGAGCTGTAGAAGGCAGGGAAAGGTTATTAAAACTATAAATTAAGAGAATTCGTGAAGCAGTCTTGAAGGCCTCGCCCCCAGCCCTATTCTTTTCTCCTTTCCTATTAATTTCAGAACTTCACCATATTGGACAAAAATAACATTTCTCATTTTCCAACAGCCTTCAAAGAATCCCCTGAAAATACCTGTTCCGAGTTACCCAGCCCTATTCCCGATGAAGTCCCCCATGTCTCTCCAAGCCCACACACTGTGTCTAGAGCCCTTTGCCTTGACTCTCGACTCAGGTCAACACAGCAGCAGAACATTCTCTGTCTTTTAATTCTTCCTTTGTTCAAAACACTCATGCACTTTGGGGGGGCTTGCAGATCCTTCTATCCCATTCTAATCGAAGTCTTAATGCCCTAAAAGAGCACCTCAAGAATTCACAAATGGAACTGTTTTCACAGAATACATGTCTAAGGCCACACTGAAGTCCGTTGTCACACGAATGAAACTGATTTTGTAGAAAGAGGGAGTTGAAGAAGACCTAAGGCGTAGACAGGATGAATTAAGTGTCCTTTCTCCTGGATCAGGACAACTTGGGAGCTTGTGCTGCACGTGAGTCTGCCGCAGCGGCCCCCTGCGGGGGAAGGAAAGTGTGTCAGCAAGGTGTGTCCCAAGGCCACCTCCACAAAGGCACAGGACAGGAGCCCAGGGAGTGAGCATTCCTCCCATTTGCCATCTCCACATTCAGTCACAAGTGAAACTATGACAACTATTTCCCTAATAATTAGGTGACCAACCATCCAGTTTTCCTGAAACTCCCAGATGGTTGGTTGGTTGGTTGGTTGGTTAGTTTGTTGTTTGCAGTACTGGGGTTAAACCCAGGGCCTTCACAACAGCCGCATCCCCAGGCCTTTTAAAATATTTGCTCTATGGCAGGGTCTCGCTAAATTGAGCAGGCTGGGTTTGAATACGCAATCATCCTGCCTCGGCCTCCCAGGTTGCTGGGATTAGTCGTGCGCCATCACACCTGCTGAGACTCCCACGTCCTGGGAAAATTCTCTCACACGTAGCAGAACAGACGCGTGCACGATCATAACAGCTGCTCTCTACTGAGCATCTTTCACAGCCCAGGTACTTTGCATTGATTCTAATTCTCACACGCATCACGCGCCCTGGGGGAAGCTCATCACAGAGCAAAGACGAACCCTGAGGCCTGAGTGAGACCTCAGGAAGCTGTCCAGTGCATCCTGCTGATAGGTAACAGAGCTGCGATCTGAACCTGGCGCCGTGATTGGCCTCACAGGCTGTGCTTTCTCAGCTACGCTGAGGGCTTAGAACAGTTATTTGAAATAAGATCAAGGGAGGGCCGCTTATGATGCCACACACTGAAAATCCCAGCTACTTTGGGAGGCTGAGGCAAGAGGATAGCAAGTTAGAGGCCAGCCTGGGCAACTTAGCAAGATCTGCCTCAAAATGAGAAAAAAAAAAGAAAAAAAGTAAGGAGTGAGGGTATAGCTTAGTGATGGAGTGCTTACTTAGCATGTGCGAGACTCTGCATCCAAGCACAAGGCCCACCACCACCAAAAAGGAAGGTGGGGAGGAGAAAGAGAGGGAGGAGCGAGAGGAAGAGGAGGAGGACAAAACAACAACAAAAGATAAGAGCAACATCTAAAGACGGCTAACAAGCATTAGAAACAGTAAGACCCAAAGCAAGCCCTGAGAAGCCAGGGTTCTGACCGGGCACCGGCCTCTCACACATTGCTCCCGCCTTACAGGAGAACTCGGCTTTTTCAATCACGCTAATAGCAGAAGAGTCCCCGTGCACTGTTCGGTGGCGTGGAGGTGGCGGGCAGCCAAGTGTGACTTCATCTGGCCCAGCGGACACTCCTTTCCCTGGGTGGCAGAGGCTGATCCAGCCTGTCTTACTGACTCACTGAGGGTTTTACTCAAGGTGAGAAGCAATGAGAAACATCTGTGGCTGCTTTGGGACAGCGCACCTTGTGAGATTCTTTACCAATAACTGGAAATGCTGAGAGGAAGAATCTCCCAACACCCAGGAGCATCAGAACGTTGCTTATCTCTCCTGCAGAACCCGGATGAAAAGAAAACATGATCACCAAGCTAAATTTTAAAGGAAGGACACAGGTTTCTTCAAAAAGAGCAAATTGTCTCCATTAGCAATTCAGTCTCGTGAGTCCGGGAGTGTGTAGGCATCCTTAATTCCCTCTTGCTTCAAATATTTGCACAGAGTAGACCCCACATTTTTAAGAGTTGGGTGAATTTCTATTTAATATTTCTAAGAAAGCAGTTCGTGGATGTCTTCTGGTTTAAAATGACTCTCAATTTAAAATCATGTCTAGTTGCACTCTTTAAAACAGCCCTCTCATACTAATTTAAAAAATAAAAAAGAAGGACCAAAAAGGAGGACAGGTAATGTTACCACCATCCAAAACAAACTCTGCAAGGCACAGCCCAGAACATTTGAAAATAAAAATAACATAGGGAACTGAACCCCAAGACACATCAAGACAGCACGTAAAATTGGTGATATTGACAAGAAAAGTAGACAAACCAAGTGGAGAGTTTAGAAACACACTTGCCTATATATCTCAATTCAGACTTTTTATATCTATGACAAAAGGATAACATTAAATAATGTTTAAATAAGTAGTTACATATTTCAAAATAATTATTTTACTTCTTTAGCTTAGACCTGGAAAATTTACAGATCAATTAGGTATTTAAAGAGTAAAAACACTAGAAAAAAAATTGTTAAAATTAGGAACTAAAAATGACCACTCTTCATTAAATACTTGAACTGGAAATCATTTTTTTAAAATAGACATATTTGGAAAGCAAGATGGAGTTGTGATTAAAAATCTGACCTCTGGAGAAGGTGAGACTTGGGCTTGTACTTACCGTCACATTGGTACACAACAATGGCTGTGTGATCTTGAGCAAGTTATTTCGCCTCTCTGACCCCCTGCTGCCTTAGCTGTAAAATGAGCATGCAAATAGTTCCTGCTCAATGGACTATATTGCAGATTAAATGCAATATTATATGTGAAACACCTGGCACATGAGAAGTCAGTTGCTATTATGAATTATTAATATTAATATTTTAGTAAAAGACAAAGGGAAGTTCAAGAACATGTAGAAATTATAAAACACTAGAATAATTAAGATCAAAGAGCAAGAGCATTGCTAAATTTAACCACTCAAACTGCCCCTGGTAAAAACAAAATACAAGGGTGAGGCATGTAGCTCTGTGGTAAAGTGCTTGCCTAGTACGCACAAGGTTCTGGTTCCAAACCCAGCACTGGGAAAAGAAAAAAAAAAAAATGTAAAAGAAAAATCATAAGACAGACTAGGGCAGAAGGAATATTTAGGGATTAAGAAAATATAAGTGAAAAAATGACTCAGATTATTATAATTAAAAGGTTGGGAAATTATTGGTTAGGCATAAACCAAAAGAAATCAAGAGCAACAATATTCACTTTAGACAAGTTAAAATTGTGATAAGAAAACTATTAAATCTTACATTGTGTAAAAGTGCCATTATAGTCCAAGTGATGTAGCACAAAAATATAAAGCAAAAACTATTAGTATTCAAAAATTTAACTAAAGGACAATGGTTAATGGTAACACATTATTTTATTCTTTCACAGATTAAACAGGGAAAATAATAAGGGCCCAGAAATTAAACAATGTAACTAATTAGATTAAAATAATAGATACATATTTCTTAGGCAGACTATTGAATGCTTATTGCACATTTTAATGTACTCTATTTCAAAAATTTCCAAATGCTAGGGCCAAAAAAGACCTGAAAATAGTTTACTGTACAGTAATTACACTCTCTGTATAGTTTGGTCACCATGTAAAAATACGCAAAATTCTAACAGAAATGTAAACAAAATATTCTTAATCACTTAAAATTTTTCGAAGTTCCCCTAGGTAGCTGTTGAATCAGAACAAAACAAAATTAATATAAACATGCTCTTTGGAAAATAAGCTGAAGATAGCACCACATGGCTGATCTCAGCCTCCTGGGAGGCTGCAGCAGGAGGGGCTCAAGTTCAACCCTCACGTTGGAAATTTAGCAGCTTAGTGAAATGCTGTCTTACAATAAAAAGTCAAAAAGGGAAGAAGGGGCCTGGATTCAAACCTCAATACCACCAATAAGAATAATAAAAATAAAATAAGGAAAGTGAAACTGTTACTCATAAAACTGACGGATTATTTTTATTCTATTCTCTGGTAAATTTTTGCTATGATTTCCGTATACTGATGTCTTAATTGTACAATTTTACTGAATTTTCTCATTAATTCTGATAGTTTTTTATTACATTCTCTTGTGCTTTTTAAGGTATGTAATTAATTGGTCTGATCAATATCTTTTGTTTTCATTTTTTGCTTAAGGCACTAGCCACAAGTTAAATAGTGACAGTGATAATGGGCAGCTTTGCATTATTGCTGCTTCAATAAAAGTTGATTCTAATGTGATTCCTTCCTTTAATATGTTGTCAATTATGCAGTGTGCAAAGGAAACCGCCTCCTAAGTTTTTCTAATTTTTTTTTTTTTTTTTTTTTTTTTTTTTTTTTTTTTTTTTTTTTTTTTTTTTTTTTTTTTTTTTTTTTTTTTTTGGTGCTGGGGATCGAACTCAGGGCCTTGCACTTGCTAGGCAAGCACTCTAACCACTGAGCTAAATCCCCAGCCAGTTTTTTCTAATGTTTAAAACTGAATTACTGGTGGAAGCGCAAGTTCAGTAAATGCCCTTCCGTCAGCTGAGCTAACCAGACGTCCCTTCCCCTTTGGCGCCGGGAGGAAGAGGCGTTCTGTTGATTGGCGTCCTGGCTCTCCCAGGTTACTCTCCATGTGGTCTGGTAAGTTATTCCCTGAATGTGGTGCCGCGTTCCATTCCCTGTTGCTTCACTCGCTGTGTGCATCTGCGTTCAGAATGGGCCGCAGCGCTCCTCCTTTGTTCCAGTTTTATCCTATTTAGCTTTGTGTCAGTTGCATAGAATAGGCTGGAAAATATCCTGTTTCTTCTGAGCTCTGTAGTAGTGTTTACAGTGTGATTACAATATTGTAAAAGACAGAAAAATCAGATTAGGGTTAACTATATGATGCCGAAGTGCTTTTTAAAGCACTCTTGTGCATTTTCTACAGAAATATAGGTTCATTTCAAATTAATATAAAAATCAGTTTGTTATTTTTAGTATTTTTTGTTTTCTTTTTCTTATCTTTGTGCTGTTAGAATTTATTGAGTTGAAGTTTGGTTTTTAATTTTACTTCCTTGTTGCTTGGTAATGATAAAATTAAAACTAAGAATTTCCCTCTAGTTATGGTGTTTGAGGATTTTTAAATTTTTTTCCCCTTGGAGACAGGGTGTCACCTGGTTGGCCTCAAACTTGCAAGCTTCCTGCCTCAGTCTGCCAAGTGCTTTGATTACAAGCCTGCACCCGCATAGCTAACTGTGGATTCCTTACCTTTTTATTTGCATGTATATTAAGATTAGGACAACTGTCTGGAAGTGAAATGAATTAGTACAGGTAAAAGAAAATATTTGGAGGGATATCAGGCACCCAATAAAAATACAGTTAATTTTACTGTAATCATCCTCATTAAAGTTTTGGCTAATCAAACAAGATAGCATCTGAGTTCTAGTCAAGTTAAGCAGGACCTAATCCTAGTCTGTATTTGTTAAACAAGCATCTCCAGTGTTTTTATGTGGACATATGTTTTAATTTCTGTTGGGTATACGTACCTAGGAACAGGATTTCTATATTTAATCTTTGAGGAACTTCCAGTCAGGCTGTCTTCCAACATGGTGGCACCGTTTCCCATTGCCAACAGCAATATATAAAGGTTCCAGTTTCTGACATCTTCATCAGCACTCATTCTTAGCTACCTTTTTTTTTATTATAGTCATCCTCATTGGTGTAAAGTGGTATCTCATTGTTGCTGTGACTTTTGTATTTCTCTGATAGTTAAAAACACTGAGCTACTCTTGTGCATGTTAGTCATTTATAGAAACCATTGCCTAATCCAAATTCACAAATATTCATGCTATGGTTTTTTTCTAAGAGTTACATGGTTTTGTTTCTTATATTTAGGTCTTTGATTATTTTGAGTTAACTTCTCCATGTAAAGTAAGAATCCGACTTCTTTCTTTTGCATATGCATATCCAATTGCCTGAGCATTTCTCGAAAAATCTCTTCTTTAGCTACATCAAAGTTGTCCAGAGAGATAGAACCAATAGGACATTCAGGTATAAATAGAGATAGGAGAGAAGAGGAATGGGCTCGTGTGGTTACAGAGGCTGAGAAGTTCATGATGGGCCTTCTGAATCTGGAGACCCTTGGATATCAGCAGTGTGGCACCGTCAGGTCTCAGAACCTCCAGATCAGGGGAACCAGTGACATTATTCTCAGTCGAAAGCCAAAGGCCTGAGAATCATCTGGGGATGAGGGCAAACCCAGAGTCCAAATCCCAGAGTCCAATTGCCTGAAAGCCTGAGTTTCTCATGTCCAAGGGCAGGAGAGTGAAGATGTATTCCAGCTCTGGGAGAGAGAGGAGAAGAGGGTGGGAGGGGGAGAGAGAGATTTGCCTTTTCTCTGCTTTTCTTTTCTAACCAAGCCTCGGTTGATTGGGTGGCGCCTGCCATGTTGAGGGCAGATCTCCTGCGCTCAGTCCACTAATCGCCGCATCCCCTTCTCCTTGGAAAATTCTCTCAAAGACATACCAGAAACAATACCGGCTTGCTAGGTATTTCTGATTTAGTCAAGTTGATACCTAAAATTAACAATCACTGCATCCTAGTTGAAAATCAATTGACTATCAATGTGAGAGGTTTTCTATTTTGTTTTGCTGTGTTTTCTGAACTCTCAATTCTTTTTCCACTATTTTATTTTTATTAGTACATGTTTGCAGTACATAATGTTTACATTCCTTGTGTGGAGTTGGTACATGGACATAACACTTAACTCGTTTTTTCATCCCTTTTCCCTTCCCTCCTTCCTTCTTCCACCCATCTCTTGATGCTTCCTTTTTTTTTGTACATGTTTGCAGGACTCTCGATTCTATTCTATTGATCTGTATATTTATCTTTATGCCAACACCACACTGTCTTCCTGTCTGTAGTTTTGCGGTAAAATGAGAAATTCTGGAAGTGTGATTCCTCCAACTTTGTTTTCCTTTTACACTCCTGTGTTGGCTCTTCGGGGTCCCTTGCATTTCCCTATATATTTTAGGATCAGCTTGCTAGTTTCTGCAAAGAAGCTAGCTGGAATTTCAATGAGGATTTTATTGCATCTGAGATAAATCTGGGAAGAATTGCCATCTTAGCAAGATTAACTATTATCATTATTACTATTATTTTTGTTATTTTTTATTATTATTATTATCATTATTATTTGCTGGTGCAAACCCAAGGCAATCAACTGAAAATATTTTCAATAGCTCCTGAAGTTGGCTGGATACACTATAAATATAAAAGCATACTAACAGTTATGTAAAAAAAAATCTCTGTTTCTCTATTTCTGTAGAGAAATAAAATGAACAAAAGCAAAAGTATTAATACCTAGAAACAATCTTAATTTTAAAAGTATGAAATCTATTAAAACAAAGCAATACAATCTTACTAAGACGTGGAAAGACAACAGCAGTAAAGGAAAGGACCAGTCACACACACTCAGTAGAGCGAGACCTGAGATGAAGTCCAGACTCCACCTCTACTGAACTATGTGGTTTTTGGAAAGACACATTGTTTCTCAGCCTCATTTGTCAAGTGAGTACCATAATAGGACCTATCTCATAAGGTTATTATAAAAATTAAATGAAATAATATTTACATAACACTTTAGAAACAACAAAATCATTCCACGAACACAAATACTAGTATGATTGTTTCTACAAAGACATAAGTTCACCTCAAATCAATGTAAATCCCAAAGTAAATTTCTTTCAGAAATAGCATTCTAAATTTCTTTCAAGAACACAGGCAGAATTTCTCAGAATTAAAAAATAAAAAGAAGGAAAATTGATGAAGAAGATTTCTCCCCTTAAGTACATCAAAACATTAGTAATTCAAGAAACATTGTAGTTAGGGCAATTGACAGAATCAGAACATCATAAAAACAAACTAGTATATTTAAGGATTTTTTATGATATAAATGACATCACAAATCTACAGGAAAGGAAGAATTATTTGATAAGCAGAGTTTATACAATCAACTACCTAGAGGAAGAAGACAAATGTAAACATTCAACATTTACAAGAGAAAAATGTAAGTCCCAGAGAGAACAAGAAGCAAGTTTCACAAGAATAGAGAAAATGTAATGAAAAAATAATTTGATTTCATTTTGTAAAAACATAAAACTTGTTTGTGATATCAAAATCTAAAGGAAATCATAAACTGAAAGAATTAAGCATCACAAATCCACCAGGCAAATAGCCATACTATTGTTACCAAAAATATATATATATATAATATTAATTAATTGATTGAAATGACTGAAACCCAAAGAGGAAAAAGAGGCAAACAACAGGATAAAATTTATAGAACTAAAAATCAGTAATAAAGAGAGGGCACATTTTCAACTGCCGACTTGTACTCAAAGAAATACAAATTCTGGCAGCAGCCACCCACCTGTATCTTATTTTTTTATTTTTATTTTCCACTTGTATCTTAAATGTAATTGCTGTCAGCTAACTAGGTTCAAACTCCCAATTCTGCAGCCTGAGGAACTCTAGTGCCCTCCTGGCGTTTCTGTGAACCCCCAGACTACCGTTCAGGGCTCAGAGAAGTCTCCCGGCATCTCCCAGTGGCTGCATCACCTGCCAATCTTACTGTGTCCTTTCCCTGGTCCTGCAGGAAGTGATCTATTTCTTTGGGGCAATTAGTGTTGAGTCAAATAGTGATAGAACTTCAGGTGTTTTGCTGTCTGCTAAGACAAAGACATGGCTTGTGATCCTCATGGACCATTCAGAAAATTCTTCCCAAAGAATCTAGCAGGGGAAGAAAGAAAATAAACGAATGAACAGCACAAAATGGTGATGCAGGTCATGAAGAATGCAAAACAAGATAATAGCTAAACCTACGTTCAGTTGCTTGCTCCAGATACAGGGCTGGGTCACAGCGGGACAGGTTTGAGGACCTCACTACCACTCTCACGAAAATATGGATGGAACCCCAGTTCCACTGAAGTCTGGCAGGCCCCAGGCCTAGAAGGTACTCATTACATGACCAGATCCAGTGTTCGTGAAAACTTTCCATGTGTGATAAGCACCTGTCTCTGGCCTCACATGACTCTACATTCAGATGCTCAAGGAAATCTTGAGAGCCACCCTCATCCTATTCACCTACATTCTGCTACTGGACCTCCTAATTTGCTGCAAAAATTCAAATCATTCCTGAAACAATCTTTATTTGTGTTGTATTGTTCAGGGAGAAACCAATGTCTATTTAGAGTATTAATCTTCAGTTGTTTCCATGGAAACCTGACTCGCTTAGAGAGGAAGCAAGAGAAAATAGGGGACTTGGAGGCCAGTGAACCTGTATTTGCTTCCTTATGGATGAAAAGTCTGAGGTGCAGGGAGAGGAAGCAGTAACCCCATGACAGCGGGCGTGGACTGGGCTAACAGTGTGATGCCGGCCAGTGTGTTTGGGAAAGAGGGAAACATCTTTAACCATTTTTACAGCTGATGTAATTGCATCTGGGTTTCTGCTCAATGGAGGAAACTATTTTCAGACCAGACCTTAATCAAGGGGTCACTCCTGTTGTGGAGGGGAATAGAAACATAGTGTCAACCAGACTCAAACAGGAGACAGGCAGATGTCCAATGCTCATGGGAGGAGCCAGTAGGAGCATCTGAAAGCAGAGGGAACACTTTCCCGGAGCAATGCCTTCTGCAAAGTGCTTTCATATAGTGCTTAGAGGTACAATCTGATTTTTAAACAATTGTATGCAGAAACCATGATATTGGTCTGCCATTTCACATTATGTTGGTAACCAAAGGCACATACCCTGGTGGCTGATGTAGGACAAAAGTAATATACACAACTGGTTAGAATCACTAGAAACTGAGCAATAAATGAAGAGGAATTGAAGCTACAAAAATAAAAACTGCTATTTTAATCGTACTGGGCTAGGTGATTTCTCTAGCTCTTCATTCAAGAAAAACAGAGAAATCATACAACAATCCCTTTTATTTTATTTACATTTTATTGTGCATGGTTGCCCTTAAGGTGACATTCTTACCCCTTTAGGTTTGAATTCCCTGATGGGTAAGGCAAAATATGAATGACAAATGATGACTCAGATATTGGAGTATGAGGGATCCCAAGCAATACAGGGAACAACATTCTTAACCAAGTGTTGAATAAATTCAGGGTTAAATATAACTCGAGTTATACAAATGTCAAAGTAACACCTTACTACCACTGCCAATGCTAATGTGGGGAACATGGCTTATATGAGCAGGCTTATGTCTTTCTAAACTAATTAGAGAGACTTGGCCAATCAGAGGTGGCCCTTCAGCCCTGAAGCCTTCTCAAGGAGATTGCTTCCCACATGACAACAATCCCAGCAGAATGCATGATGCAAAAAGTAGGGAGTAGGGAAAGGGCTGCATTTCATTTTCATTTTCTTAAGCTCACTAGCCAGTAAGACACCCCACTGATCAGGCTGCACAGTGGAGAACAGTCAGGAATATTAGCCTAGTGACTATAGTAGCCTAATACTAACCGTTACCCACCTCCACCCACACACACACATTGCAGTGGTAGGGTCCAAAGGCAAAAACAAATGAGTTTTTCAGGAAAGCCACCTTTCACTGTACTGGGAGCTGAATTCCCACTACTTTGATGTAAGCAACATATTCTCTCCATGCACTTTAAGGCCAAAATCCTTGCTATAGCTTGGATGGCGAGTTTCTCCCAAAAGACCCGTGTGGAGGCCTGGGTCTCCAGAGTGTGCTCTTGAAACGTGCTGCAGCTGTTACGAGGCCCAGTGGGAGGTCTTCAGGTCTTGGAGGTGTGCCTTCAAAGCAGATTATGGGGTCCTGTCCCCTCTTCTTTTTTTCTTTTTTGCTTCCTGGCCATGAAGTGAATGGTTTTCCTTCACCACACACTCCTGCCATGATGTGCTCAAAGCAATGGGGCCAACTCCATGGCTGGAGTCTCTAAAACTGTGAACCAAATGTAAACTTTTTTTCTTTATAAGTTAATTATCTAAGGTAGTTTATCATGGTGACATAAAACTGATGACTATAGCCACCGTATTGACAATAACAAAAAGGGGTTTTGAGATTCATTCATAGGATCTGTCAGTACAGGACTGTGTTATTGACTGAGCCATGAGCTACTAATGGTGAAGTTTTGGAGGCCCTTAGAAAGGGTGAGCAAAAAGGAGCAGAGAGAAAGCCTCAGATTCATGCTGCATTCTGATTGGAGTTCACCTACAAGACTCTAATTCTCCAGATTTATGAGCCATGAGTAAGAACTTTACAGCGGGTACTAGTGTATTCTCTCCATCAGGCTGTTGCAGGACCTCTTTTCCTTTTCTCAAAAGAATCACCTAAGACCCTGTCCCTGTGAAGTAGTCCTTGACAACATCAGAGTGAGTAGTAGGCACAGAACAGAGTTTGACTCCCCCAAAGCTTTTGTTCTTTTTGTGAAAGTTGTCGTGCAGATCTCCGGAAAAGTTTGGGGGGCGATACGTGTTAAACTCTTTAAAATTCTTTCTAATATTCTTTTCAGGTGTAGCTACCCACCCAACCTAAAACCAGTAAGCTTGAAAAGTCCTCCTAAGCCAAGTTATCCATCCAGAAGGTGGTAACTGTATTTAAGTCAAATTCAACTTTGAAATTCAAAGAATTTCAAGTTAGTGTGAAATCACAAAGCTCTTTTTCCCTTTAAAATATTTTATTCTGTAAGTCTATAAATATCTCCTTCAGTGGAGTTATCGGGTAAGTTTCAAATGTCTGGGAAGCCTCAAATGGGACAGAACATAGGAAGAAGACATTTGGATGGTAGAAAAGTGGAAGGTTAAAATATGGATGGATGCATGGATGGCTAGATGGAGGATAGACAGAGGATAGAGAGAGAGACAGAGAGATAGATGATAGATAGATGGATAGATATATAGACAGATGATAGGCAAAATGCAACTGGAGAAGCAGAAGCCAGAGGGAAGTTTCTGCAAATGGAAAGGAAGGAAACTAAAAGTTTATTGAGTTTCTACTCCATAGGTCAATTCGAAGTTGCTGTTTTATGTTTTGTCTTCATCTTATACTTGAACCCCAGAGATGAAATACCCAAAGTTACAGCACTCATCAGCAGCAGAACTTGGACTGGAACCAAGAAATATTGAACTCCAAAACTCGAGTTCTATTTCCAAACAGCTGAGTTTGCAAGTTCAGAGCGAACCTGGCTGCAAAGGCAGCCACAATCTGAATTCTTAATTAGAAAAGCAAAGACAGAATAAGAAACGGGGCTCAGTTGGTTTCGTAGGAAAAATTCTTTTCTCTTCCGAGTGTGGGTGAAGTAGGCTGAAATGAAACTGTCGTCTCAAGTCGTCTCAAAAATCAAATCTGCTTCCTGCAGCCAGCTGAGTCTGCGCGCAATATACTTGTGAGTGGCCCTCCGGAAATTTCAGCTGGGTCAGGCGGTACTGACCTCCCTAACCAATTTTAAATCCGGGCAATATTTAAAACATTTTGCTCTGGGAAAAGGAATTATCTTCCCCTCAAAGAAGTTAGAAAACTGCACAAGGAATAAGATGCCTTTTCTGGAAATAAAAGATGGACTTGCTTATCTTGCATTTTTATCACTTATTTACCCGAGAATTTCCCTACAACAAGCAGAACAGAAAGATTTCTTTCTTTTTTTTTTTCTGTTTTTTACCAAGAACATGTCTTGGTACATTGTATACATAATGGTCACATTCCTCATGGTTATTTTGTAGCTGTACGTTATGTATCTTGGTTTTCCCCCCTCTTCCCCACCCCTCCCTTCTGCTCCCTCTTCCCTATTTACAGCAGGTTTATTTATATTTTTCCATTTTTTCCCTTTCCCCTTTCTTTCCTTTTCCCCTTCCTTCTTTTCCCTCTTCTCCCTTTCTAGTTCTCCTCTCTTTTGAATATTGTCTTCCTTCTATATAATATCTATTACACCTCTTTGTCTTTATTTACACTTATGGTTTCTCATATCAGAGAAACAATTTGATGTGTACTCATGCGTGTCTGGTTTATTTCACTTGAAAGTATGTTCTCCAGGTGCATCCATTTACCTACAAATGTCAAATGGCTGGCTCAGAACATCCGACAATATCGAAAAGCTAGGCGGAGAGGGATGTCAACTAAAATGACAGAGATTCTCCAAAGATAGTGAATTTACAGTGCTACCACAGTTCACCAACGCTTTTGTTTGTGAACAATTCTGTTCACGAACAGAAGCATTTGACAAAATTTTGTTTTTCTGGTTTTTATGAACTCTGTATCGGGTGACGAACATGACTACAGCCATCTTTTCCAGAACTGTGGAACAAAATTAAGTTCGTGAGCCGAGGTAGCACTGTATTTGGGAATGAGAATCGCAATGCACATCGTCGTGCCATAGCAAGCTGCACATCCAGGGAGGCGAAGGGGGCAAGTGCTTTAAAGAGAAAATGAAGAGGGTTACAAGTCGTTTTGAAACAAGTACCTTAGCTACAGGGATCAATAACAAGGCTGGCATTTGTCCAAGGCTGGACAGGCTGCTGCTGGGCCAGGGTTCCCGTGGACGTATTTTTGAATAATACTGCAGTGCCCTTTGTGCAAGGTTATGGTTTTGGCACAGTCTCTTGTTATAGTGCTCGCTAGCAGACATAGTGCATGAGAGCTCTGCTCTCGCAGCTCTGGTTTGCCTGCCTTCCTCCCTCTCGCCTCTCTTCCTTCTTTCCCTCCTTCCTTTCTTCCTTCACTTCCTTCCTTCCTTTAATTCTTCCTTGCCTTATTCCTTCTTCCTTCCTTCTCTGCCTCCCCCTTCCCTTTCTTGGAGTCTGACACAAGCGACTCCATTTTGATTCTGACAGTTCTCACAAGACCAGTCCAGATTATTTATTACACCACTGTGGAAACGGAAACGAAGGCAGAGAAGCAGCTTCCCAGTCACTGGTGAGTGAGGGACAGCCCAGTGCCTCTTCCCCTCCTCTCCACTTCTTCAGGTTATTGTATTCTTTTCCACCAAGGCACCAGCACATATACTTGCAATTCCTCACCCTCCCACAGCCCTTGTTTTGGGGTCCATACCAATCATACCAGGTGGTATTAACAGCTTAGAGAGATGAGCATCTTCTGTAAAGACGTTGACATTCTAACCCCTGGTGCCTGTGAATGTGACCTAATCTGGAAATAAAGATGCAGGAAAATGGTTTCCCTACTCACGATTCATCTGACACAAAATGTGAAGGCTTCCTACATCAGGAAATTCTCCAGATACCAGCTGGGGGCCCTACACCAAATTCAAGTCTGACACCAACTACCAGGTGTTGGTGTCAGAGTTAGCGCAGATCCCGCAGGTTGAGGGCTAAGTTCCACAAGCTGATTCCCACTTCAGGTGCCAAGCACGAGTAAGGGATTCCTCAGTTTAGCACATTTCTGTTCAACTTGGACATGGGGGTTCCCAGAACCACTCCTTGGGTATGATCATTTGCAGCAATGGCTCATAGAATTCAGGAAAACCCCTTACTTACTATTAAGAGTTTATTATAAAGGAAATTGTATAGGATACAAGAGAATGGTCACATAGGGTCACAGGGCAAGAAGCAGAGGGCCCCAAGCCAGGGACTCCTGTCCCCATGAAATTTAGGGTACACCATCTTCCCAGTAAGTGAATGTGTTCACCAAACCAGACCCTCTCTAAACTCCATCGTTTAGGGTTCTTACGGGGATTTCATTAGGAAGGTGTAATTGACCAGCTCATTGGCCACGGGTGATTAACATAACCTCCAGCCCCTCTTCTCTCCTGGAATTCAGGGGTGAGGCTGACAGTTCCAAACCCCTAAACAGGCCTAGTGACCAGCTTTCACACTGCTGCTGTCTGGGGACCCCACTGCCAGTGTTCGCATTAGCATACAAAAGCAACCATCACTTCAGAGCACCGAAGGGTCTTAGAAACTCCTGGGTCAGGAACTGGGGAGTAAAACCAGGTTTTAGGCAGCCCTAAAAAACTAATACAAGTATCTATGGCATTTTACAGTTGAACAAACTGAAGTCCAGACCTTTTGTGATTTTCACAGCTGGTAGTTACTGTGGTTCAATCTAGAAAGAAAATGTGGCTCCCAGTTGAGTTCTGTGATAACGGAAGGAGGACCAAAAGTACCTGGATGATTGCACTTGGCCCTGAATCTGAGAAGCTCTGGCTTCCACAGAGCTGCATGCTGCTGTCTTTGGAAAATCCCACCACTTGTCCCCACGCTTTGCAAGACTCTTTGGGGTACGGTGCTTTCCTGCCTTTCGGGAGCAGCTTTCTGGCCCCCAGACCCGAGCCCTGTGCTCTGCCCAGGGTTTGCTAGGATGTATGTACCTGTGAAGACGTGTTCGGCTGCATATAGCAGACACGCATTTATAACAGCACAAAAAAGAGCAGAACTTGGGTCACAGCAGCTGCAGAGGACGACCATAGGACCAGCTTTGTCCTCTGCCATCCTTCGCATATGCCTTTCCTCCCTACGAATTCAAGGCAACTGCTACACATCCGGGCTCTGAATCTGTGCTCCAGAAAACAAGGGAGATGGGAATAGGGTAATAAAAAGCAAACAGCGTCTACCAACTACATGTTCTTCAGAATAACAACAGCCTTCCCCAAAGCACCACCCAGTGGACTTGTGTTTCGTCGGCCAGAATTCAGTCCTACAAACACCCAGGAAGTGTCTGTAGGAGTCAGGAAAAGTAAGCACTGTGTTTCCACAAAAAAGTTGTGGTCCTATTAACCCTAAAATGAGGGAGAAGGGATATTTCAGAGGCGAGAAGCGATGTCAGGGACCATACCAGGCATAGGAAATTGATGGCATGTGGAAAACTATTTTTTAAACTTTTCAAAGCTAAACATTTAACTTCAATATATTACAAAAAATTTAAGATATCAAGCTTGATATTTATAAATGTTTGTGTTTATAATGGTATTTAGAAACATGAGAAGACAAGGGGGTAAGTTAATTTAAATAATAAGAGTTAGAAAAATGGCATGGCTTTTTACAGAGGTAGCACATGGCACTTAGCATGTGGCACTTAAATTTCCACAGTGGGGAAACAGTGGTATTAACTCACTTAATTTCCCCAAACATACTTGACTATTTCAGTTCACCAAACATTTGAATATGTGTATTTTGTCCTGAAATTACCTTCCCTGCTACCTAGACAAATCTTAAATGCTTCCAAATCTTTTTTCAATGTCTGCCTGCTTTTGATGCCCTCCCTAAAGTAGCCAAGTTACTTATTTGCTCCCCTAGCTTTCCTCCAGCATTTTGTATATCTACCTATATCTGCCATTATTTCTTTGTATCAGTCAGTTTTGTTGACAATAATGCTGCATAACAAAGTAAGTCCAAAGTCAAAGACTTACAAATAGAAATGCTTTTCTTGCTCATGTTATAGCCATGGGTTAAATGTTATGGCTCTGCTAACCTGTGGTTAAACTGAGATCTGATCCACATGCTTTCTCAAGTCAACAATCTAGGTTTATAAAGAATACCACCTTCATATCATAAATGTGAAATTCTAATAGTAGAGAGTGAAAGCAAAAAAAAAAAAAATAATCAAAGCACCTCTTAACAACTATGCTTGTACCCAACAAGGCATCATTTCCATTCACAATTCCATAGACTAAAGCAGGTCTTAGTACCATTTCTAATGTCAAGTAGATTCACCTATAGAGAAGTGAGAGTAAATATTTGCTAACAGTACTTCAGTAGTGCTGATGTTGTACTGATTTATTTATACCTCCATCTCATGCACTCCAGTGAGCTTCTGGGAGGCTACAGGAGGTCTGATGGATATTTATGACTTTTGAGGTTCTTACACCAGGATAAAATCCCAAAACTTACTTTAACAAGATTCTCTTGCATCTAGAACAGTAAGACATATGATCTGGTCTCCTCCAATCAGTTCTCATGGGAGACTTCATTCAGTTCAGATGTACCATCCCAGAGAAGGAGGGGACCATGTGGGATCCATTCCAACAAGAGATGGACATACGACTTTTAGCTGACTGCTGACTGAGGAGCCTCTCACTGGTGGCAGCAGAGGGTCCACAGGCAACCCTAAGGCAGAAACTGGCTTGTGTTTCTAAAATATCATTATAAACACAAACATTTATAAATATCAATATCATGATCAACAGCTGCCCGCCTAGAGGTGCTCCAAGCTACCAAATATCCTTTTTGATAATTCCTTTTCTGCTGGACTAGATCCTGCTGTTTGCAACAATGAGCTGGATACACTGTGTCTTTTCATAGTGCCACATAGTAGATGCTGCAGGTTTGCTGGAAGAAGGCAATTAATGAGATAGAAAATAGCTAATTTATTGAGTGCTTACTGTATTCCTGGCACCATTGCAGACATTTAAATTAATTTTCTCATTGATTCTTTAAAATAGCTTTTTGAGGTAGATACAATTTTTGTTCATATACAGATCAAGACACTGTGACATATGGATATTATGACTAACTGTCAAATCATTTAATCATGAGCAACAGTTCCTGTGAGAGGTATTATCTCTCTTGTACTTCTTTAATTAAAAATGTGGCCCCCAAACTTTTCAGATATCTGACCTATTCAGGGTCCCCATGGTCTTAAGAGGTTACATAGATTCTCAGGACATCTTTTCTGTCAATCCATTTAGGAGATACTTAGCACACTCGGGATTTGTGACAGTCATTTAATGCTTCTTATCATAGTCTCCAGTCCTCACTTCATCAGATAAAGTTTTATTCTTCTCTTTGAATGATCTCTGGGGGGCTGAGTGACTAAAAAGCCCTATAAGAACACTGTTTCTAGGAGTTTCTCCAGCCTCTTTAGGAAAATGACTCTGAAATCATTCAGGTGTAATTTCTAAATCTTCAGTTAGTGAATTAACTCTTCAGCGTCTTTCAAAAATGAAAAAAATTGTGGATTATATTTTGCTACTCTTCTGCTCCAAGATTAAATATGTAAAGTTAGAATGAATTCTGAAATGCCCTGGAAGATTGGCACTTGGAGGAACCTTTCAGCAGAATCTTAAAAATATACATAGTTTGGGTGATTTTCAGCCATTTATCTCTCCTGCATACCCCAGTCTTGGGTTTCCTCCTTGCTACTTTTATGTATCAGGAACAAAGAGAGCTAATCTGGAACCAGCCATTTAAGCATTTGTACTAAGTAGGTATTGAATAGGAAACACATAATCTTCTTCAATTTTCACAAACCATTGTGGACCCATTTAAAAGGGAATGAAGCTGAGGCTAATACTATTTAAAGAGACTAGAGCTAATTAGCAGCAATTTCAGTTTACACTTCTAATGCAGTATTCACTCAATACTAACATCTATGTGTTAGAATTGAAGGCTGAAGACTCTTAAAAGCACACAGAGATAAAGCAAAAGGCCGCATGAAAGAACAGTGCTACATGGTCTGTGAATTGCTCAGAGGCACTCTTCCTTTACTAGAGTGCTTCATCCAGGAAGATAATTCAGGCAGTCTAGCTAAGCCTGAGACCACATAAGTCAACTTCAGTGTCTTACAAGACCTTTTTCCTGAGCTGAGTGGAATGACAGCCTGCCAAGATGAATGATCTTCCCTGATTTTCAAGCTCTTGCATAAAGGATGTCTCCTTCAAGTCTTTACCCTAAGAAAGTCATCCCATGTTCATGGATTGACTGCATCAAGGACATTAAAATAGCGTTACTTATCCAAAGCAATCTACGGATTTGATGCAATCTCTAGCAAAATACCAATGATGTTCTTTTCAGAACTAGAAAAAAATCCTAAACTTTGCATGGAAATACAAATAAAAAAAAAAGAAAAACCTGAATAGAAGAAGCCATCTTGAGCAAACAGAACAAGGCAGAAGACACTAGATTATGCAAAATATACTACAAAGCTGTAGTAATAAAAAAACCAACCTGCTGTGGGCATAAAAACAGACAGACAATTGGAATAGAATGGACAGGCTAGAAATAAACCTGCTCATCTACAGCCAACTGATTTTTAAACAAAAGTGCTAAGAACAGGCATTGAAGAAAAGACAGTCTTTTCAACAACTGGTGTTGGGAAAATTGGATACTCACACGCAGAAGGATGAAATGACACTGCTCTCTGTAACTAGTTACAAAAATCAACTCAAAATAGATTAAAGACTTAAACGTGAGACCTGAACCTATGAAACTACTATAAGAAAATAGGGGTGAAATATTTTGGAACATTAAAATAGACAAGACCTCAAAAACCCGGGGGAAAAAAAACAGAAGTAGACAAATAGTATTACATCAAACACAAAAGCTTCTACACAAAGAGAGAAACACAGTAAAGAGAAAACCTGAAAAATGAGCAAAACATTTGCAAATATACATCTTACAAGAGGTTGCTATCCAGAATATACAAGGAATTCTAAAAATTTAATTGCAAAAAGGCCCAAAGAACCCAATTATAAATGGGCAATAGACATATATGTGAATTTCTCAACAGAAGACAGACAAATAGCCAACAAGTATATGAAAAATGCCCAACATCACTAGTCATCAGAGAAATGCAAGTCCACATCCCAATAATGTATCATTTTACTCTAATAAGAATGGCAGTTATCAAAAAGACAAATAAGGTGACAATGTGGAAAAAAGGGAACGCTTGCATGTTATTGACGGGAATGTAAATTAGTACAGCCATTGTGGAAAAGAGTATGGAGTTCCTCAAAATTAATAATAGAGCTACTATTAGTTCCAGCAGCCTCACTACGGATTATCTATCCAAAGGAAATAAAATCAGCATGTCAAAGAAACAGACACACTCCTGTGTCTTCTGCAGCATTATTCACAATAACTAAGAAAAGGAAACAAAATATCCATCAACTGATGTGTGAATTAAAACAAAAAGGTACATATACACAATGGAATACTATTCAGCCATAAAAAGGGTGGGATTCTGTCGCTGGTGACAACATAGATAGAATTAGAGATCATTTTGTTAAAAGATATAATCTAGGTATAGAACAAAACAAGTACCAGATTAGTTCACTCATATGTAAAATGTAAAAAAGTTGAAAGTAGAATGGTGATTACCAGAGGATAGGGAGAGTATGTAGGAGAGAAAGGTTAGTGGGCAGAGAGTTGTAGCCAGATAGGAGCAAATAGCTCTTGTGTGCTATTGCAGATTAGGATGAACACAGATCATGATAATTTACTGTACATTTTAAAAAACTAGAAGAAAGGTTTTTAAATGTTTTTACTATAAGAAGGATAAATGCTTATGGAGAGAGAAACATTTATCATGATTTGACATTACACAATGTATACATGCATGAAATATCCTATGTATCCTATAAATATGTATAATTTATATGTTAGCTTAAAAATAAATCTTAGTTTCAAAACATTAAGGAAGAATCAGTACTCAATGAATTAAGATAGTCAATACTTGAGGAATTAATTTATCCATTCTGAATCACCACAAGAAACTAGCATGGTCTAATGTTAAAATCAAAGACTCTAGAGTTAGCTTGCCCAGTCTGTGTCCTGCCTCTACTCCTACTGTACAGTCTTCAAATCTTCTACATCCTCATTCACTTCTGCCAACTTATTCTATCAACTATTGAAACAGAGTGACTGAAATCTCCTACCATAATTGTGAATTGTCTTTGTCTTTGACAGTTCTATTAGTTGCTTCTTTTCATATTTTGATACTCTATTATTACTGGCCTAGAAGTTTGGAATTGTCATATTTCTTGGTGAATTTACTCCCTCACCACTGTGAAACGACTGCTGGGACTTTCTGCTTCAAAATCTTCTTCGTCTGAAAATAAACTCAGCTCTCTTTTGATGAGTGTTCATCTTTTATATATTCCTCAGTGCTTGTTTTTAACCTATTTGTATATCTATATTTAAAGTGAATTAATGTATTCAGAATATAGATGGCTCTTACTTTTTGCTCCAATCTGACATTCTCTCCTAAAATATTTCTTGATATGATTAGGTTTAAATCTGTTGTCTACTTGTTTTCTTTTTGTCCCATCTGTTCTTTGCTCCTTTTATGTCTTTCTTGTTGCCTGCTTTTGCACTGAATCTTCTTACAATACCATTGTATTTCTGTTTTTGGCTTAGTATCTGTACCTCTTTGTTATGTTATTATAGTGACTGCATTAAGTTTTGTCGTACACATATTTGACTTCTCATAAGTGATATATTTCAAGTGACATACAATGCGATGTAGAGTGCAAGAAACTTACAATGGTGTATTTCTATGTATTCTCCCATCTTTTCACTCGTACCTTTGTGTCATAGCCTTTCTGTATTTTATTTTTATGCAGTGCCAAAAATCATACACTAACTTGTTACTATTTTTGTTTAAAATTCTATGTTAACAGATTTTTATTTTGTTATTATCATTTAACTTTTTTGTTTTGTTGTTTTAAGCATTTAAAAATTGTTATTCCACTGTTTTCTTACTTGCTTTGTTTCTGGTGGGAATTCTTTCATCATTCTTAATTTTGTACATAGAGTATTTTTGTATGGATGCTTTTAAAATATTCTATTTGTTTGTGGTTTTGAACAATCTAATTGCCATGTCTCAGTTAAGTTTTCAAAATTTTTGTCCATAGGATTAATTGAGGTTCTTAGATCTCCAGGTTTATAGTTTACATCAAATTTGGAAATAAGAGATTCACAAAAATAACTAATGGTAAAATAGAACAGTGATAAAATATATAGTATTAAAATTGTAGCATCACTACTTTTGGGTTTTGAAGCAATTACTAAGGTAAAATAAAGTTTCTGTGAACACAAGTAAGATTCTCAACAATTAATCTGATTATTGAGACAGCTACAAAGTGACTAACATATGAGTAGCATATGCAGGATGGATACAGTAGACAAATGGATGATTGGTGTTATGAGAAGGATGATATAATTTTCATTCCTCAGGGTTCTGCAATTTACAATTGCAATTTACAGTTTATGTATTGCTTATTTCTGTAAGTTTCCATTTAATATTTTTGGACTACAGCTGACTGTGGAGAATTAAAAACATGGCAGGTAAAACTGGCTTAAGTGAAACTACTGTACTGTTCACTTGTTTCTTCATGTTTGATTTTTAGATAGTTTCTATCACAGTGTCTTCAGGTTCACTAATCTGTTTCTGCAATATTTAATATGCCATGTATTCCATCAAGTTTATTTTCCACCTCAGACACTGTGATTTTCATTTCTTGTTCATATTTGACCTCTTTTGTATATTCTATGTCTTTAGAGGATTTTTGAACATACATAATACTATGACAATAGCTAATTTAAAGTTCTTTTCTACTAATTTAACATCTCTAACAATTAGTTTTCATTAGTTGGCTTTTCTTCTTACTATGAGTCATATTTTTCTGCTTCTTTGTATGCCTGATAATTTTGGATTAGATGCCATTCAATTTCACCTTGTGTGATGATGGATATTTTGATATTTGTATATGAACTTTGTTACAAGACATAGTTGCGTGACTTGAAAACAGTTTGATCCTCTGCAGTACTGGTATTAAGGTGTATTAATATATGCTCAAGACAGCACTCAGTCTAGGCTGATGATTAGTCATGACTGAGCCATGATGCTTGGAAGTACTCTAGACAGCAGCCTGTGAATCATAATGGGAACAGGTACTATTCCTCATCCTGTCTGAGCTCCAGGCACTGCTATCCCTCTACCTTTCTGGAAGTTCTTTTTCAAGCCTCCAGTTGTTTCCTCACAAGCATGCACCAATCAGTATTCAGCTGCATACTCCAGGTGGCCCTCAGAAGTTCTCCAGGTTTCTCTTCCTTCACGCAGCTATCTTCCCCTTGGCAAACTTTCCTGTGAATTCTAGCTGCCTTTGTCTCCGCAGACTCAATCTCACCTCCTCATTGTTTCATCTGTTCAACTGGGGGAGGCTCATGGGCTCTACCGCGATTCTTTCTCCCTGTGCGATGGCTTGAACTAAACCGGAAAAATTGAAGAGCTTACTTGTTTTTCTGTCTCATATTGTTCACTATCTTTTTCTAACGTGAAGGGTCCTGAAAATCCTTTCATATATTTGTCATTTTTTTTTTTTTTTACTTTTTTCAGGCCAAATCCAGTGTCTTTTATTCCATCATAGTCAGAAGCAAAGTTCTGGTATCTTTTTAAATCAAAATACTGTACATAAGGATTTTAGTAAAAGAATCTTTACCTTTCCATTTATTAAATTTTCATTTTCATTTTCTGTACTAACCAAATATATTTATATATCTTTGATTACCCCCAAATCATCTTTATATCTAATTCATTTCAAACAATACACAATATGGTACAACATGTCTCATGTCTGTTTATTTCCTTAACTCTCTTTTATTTGTAAGCAGTTGCTAATATGGAAAAAAAATTTATGTTTTGGAAACACTGGACAAGTTATCTAGAATGGTCCTGGTGTTGAACTTGGCTGGTTGTCTCCTGTGACCACTTTTAGCTTATTTCTTTATCCTTTTTATTTCCGTAAACTTGATGTAATTAGGTAATCTTGACTAGAACAAATCATGGCTACTGTAGTACACTACATGTTGTATCACGTCATATTCACATACACACACATTCTGTGTTTGGCCCACTGTTAGGGGCCTGACACAGTTATGTCCATCCAAAATGCATCTGTTGAAATTCTAACTCTTTGTGTCTCGGAATATGACCATATTTGGGGACAGGGTCCTTAAAGAGGTAATTGAAATAAATTGAGGTCATTAGAGTAGTCTCTAATTGAAAATGACTGAGGTCTTCAAAAGAAGAGGAAATTTGAACATAGCCCCGTGGACCCACTGAGGAAAGACTGTGTGAGGACATATGGAGAAGGTGTCATCCTTAAACCAAAAGGAAAGGCCTCAGGAGAAACCACGTTGACATGTTAGTCTCATACCGTGACCTTCAGAGCTGCAAGAAAACATCTGGCAGTTGTTTCAGCCACCAAGCCAGCCCCAGCCAACTTATCAACCACCATTAAAGAAGCCAAACTGAGTGTTAACCAATTCTGTTGTACGTTGTTACTTCCTGCCCGCATCCAGGAAGCAGTCTGTGTAATGTTTATTTGACTCTATTCGAATGTCCAGTTCTCCATCAAATATCCACACAATGATTTCAGCACCAATAGAAAATGTCTTCTTCCGTCAGTATTTCCAATAGGGCTTATAAGTGAGGTTTTACAATCTATCATTCTTTTATTTATTAACTAATGTTCTTTAATAATATAATGATTTCTTCTAACAACTGGAGCTGTTTGGTAACACCAAAGCACATATTCTACTGGAAATATTAGATAAATGTTTAACTCTATCCATATAGTTACCAGTTTTTGAAGTAATCAGTTGTTTTCAAAAATGCCATAAATGATAACAAGTGAGGTTTTTCTCTTTAGAATATATTATTACACACTTACAGATTTTTATTGATTAAAATTTTAGATGTACTATAATTATTTTAGTACTCTAATTCTTGTAGCATTCACGATCCTCCTTAAGATGGCCCTGGTCTTTAAATTCTTAGTTCTCTTGAGTTTTAGTGTAACAAGATGATTCTAGCTCATCTTATACCACTTCCACCACCGCCACCTGTTGTTGGCCTCAGGTCTGAAATATGCTATTTTCCTAAAATCTCTACTTCCTTTTGCGAGCAAATTAGTGCTACAATCTGAAAATTACTGGATGTTATATTTCCATAGTTAGAGCTAAGGAAAGGGGTGTGTGTGTGTGTGTGTGTGTGTGGGTGGGTGTGAGTGAGTGTGTGTACATAAAGAATCATGAATGAGGGGTGGAGATACATTCTGAATACTGTGTTATTCAAAAGTCTCATTGTTATGCAAATGTCACAGTGGGACATAAAGCTTGATGGCATAAGCCAGCCACTCCATGTGCTTTCCTGGTACAATCAAGGCATGCAATGTATACAAGATGTGGGTGTTGCCAGTGTAACATGGCACAGTTTTTCACAGTGAACTCGGTTTTAACAGAAGTACACTGTACAGTAATGATTAAAAAGAATGGTATGGCAAATACATAAACCAGTAATATAGCAATTTTGTTATCATGATCAAGTACCATGCACTGTACACAATTGTGCATGCTATACTATTTTAGAACTGGTAGTGCAGTAGGGATTTTTATACCAGCATCACACAAACCAGTGAAAACGATTTCTAAGAACATTACTGTAAGTACTCATTTGATCTAGCCACAACTATAAAAAAGCCTCAAAATATTAATATCAAAATTACTATAAATAATAAAAAGACTCATGGAAGTTTAAAAGTTCTTTGTTGTACTTCTTTTTTATTTCTAGACTATTTCCCATTAAGGATTATGGTGTGCTAAAGCCCATGAAATATATTTGTTCTCTGTGTAACTATGTTGTCAACTTGCAATATGATTAGGGTCTTTTGTTTGTTTTTAATTTATGAGATTTTTAAAATTTTAAATGGTACTGCATCTGCATGATTTGTGTTAAAAACTGTATAAAAAGCCTACCCAGAGAAATTTTGCTCCTACCCCTTACCACTCCATCCTCTCTCCCTCATCATAGTTAACCATTTTATATTAATTTATATCTTTCCAGTATAGCATTTGTCAGTTTCCATGGTGTACGTATTCCTGGCATAGTCTGTTTCAAGCTATCGTGGAGACATCAACTGGCTGGAAAAACTCCTGAAAAATTAACAATCAACTCTCAAAGCTGACACAAGTTGCTTCCCACAGCATCTCTACCCATTCTCCCCATAGTTCATTTATTCAAGTAGTAGGAGCTGTTCTGAGCCTTATTTTTTTGTTTTGTTTTGTTTAGTTTTCTCTTTCCTTTTCCTGCATTTTAATTGAATAACATTTGGCTAGGAGTCATTATTTCTCATTAGAACTTTTCATCCCTATGTCATGTGACATGATCTACTATTTTTCACCATGGTTTTATATGATATGACCTACTTTTTCTCTAAGTGTAAATTTTGAGGAGAGTTTGATTTGGGAAGCAGACAGATTTTGATTCTGACCCTGCATCAGAACTTACCTTTCTGAACGTCAATTTCCTCATCTGTAAAATGAGAACTAGCATAAAACTTTGTTAGTACAAAGTTTAAATATAATATTAGGAACATTTATACCCAGCACATATGAGCTCTTAATTTCTGACAGTTCTTAGCACTTGATCCAGGTTGATTCATTCAATTTTCACATCAAAATTTGTTGTGCATTGTTATTATCACCCCCATTATACAAATAGAGAAAGGTAGCCACATAGAAGCTAGGAAGCCTTCCTAAAGTAACCCACCTAATAAGAGATAGAATCAAGATTTTACTCTGGCCATCTACCTCCAGAGATTTCACCTATTTAGCCACTACCCTGTAAATCTTTACTGACGCACAATAGCAACTAAATAGATTTAGTTTCTCCTGCTCCCTCCAGTTTCTTGCTATCAACAGCAACTTCTTTGTATGGTCTGAGTGTTTGTCCCCTTTAAAACTCACATTGAAATGTAACCCGCAAAACTGTTTGTTAATGGTGTTTGGAGACGGGGTTTGGGAGAGGGAATTAGGATTAGGTGAAGTCATTAACATGAGGCCCTGTTATGCTTTAAAGCTAAAACATCCTCTAAAAGGATCATGTGTCCAAAAGTGGGGTTATTAGAAGGTGATTGGATCACGGGGGCACTGTAATCATCAATGAGGAATTTGTAGCTGAATGTGCTGTTAGGAGGTAGGACCTGGTTGGAAGATGCTTTCTGGGGCATGACATGAAAGGGTACATTTCCCATCCTGGCTTCTCCGGGCTCCTTCTGCTTCCTGGCTACTATGATGTAAGCAGCTTTCCTCCTCCAGGACCTTCCGCCATGCCCTTCCTGCCTTGGATCCAATTATGGACTTTAAAAACCATGCACCAAAATAAACCGCTCCTCCTGTAGGTTGTGAGTGAGAGATATTTTGTCTCCACAGTGGTAAATTGACCAAGATGGGGTCTCATGATAACTTGAATAGCTTTATAAGCGGAAGAAGAGAGAGCCACAGAAGCAAGCTTGCTATCTCACCACACGATGGCCTGCACCACCTCAGCACTCTGTAAAATCCCCACTGCCAAGAAGGACTTCACCAGGTGCTGTGTCTCAACTTTGGACTTCCTGACCTCCAGATCAGTAAGAAATACATATCGTTTCTTTCTAGACTGTCCGGTCTGTGGTATTCAGTTATTGTGAGAGACAACTGACTTAAAACTCCTATCAGTTATTACAGGAAAAATCTTCCCATTTTGTGGATCTCCTTGGATTCTCTCAACAACCTTCCAACTTCCTTTCCTTCTTGCCCTCATCCTACAAATCTCCACTACTCATTACAAGTTCACTGCCACATTCATTTGTGGGAGAAGCGGAACACAGAGGAAAGGCTGAACTGGCAACACTGCACTAATTCCTCCTTAGAGATCTTCTCTGGAGCCCCCAGGTCACCTAGCAAGGGATCTCCATGGGTGTCTATCTAAGAAGACAGTTCTTTATGTTTATATCTCCACTGTTTAAGTGAGCAAGCCAGCTCACAGAGATTAAATAAATTGCATAAATCCTGGAAGAATCAATATTCAAAATCAAACTCAAATAAACGTTACTACCAAATGCTTAACCTTAGCATTTTGGGAAGTTGGAACCATGAGTTCCAAGAGTGCTTGGGGCAAGAGCTGATTTTAGTTAGTTAAGCCTTGTGTGTCCAATTACAAAAGGCTTTGACCACAAAGCTCTCCTAAATCAGGGTTGTAATCTCTATCACTAGCATTTGGCTTGAGCTCAGGATCCTGGGGCTGGCGTTTAGATTTAATTATTTACCACATGCTTGGTGCTGATTTAACAAGAACCCTATTGCCTTAGGACCGGCTGAAATCAGATGATGAGGTCATGATCCATTCCTGAAACCATCATAAGGATTAAATAAGATGATGTGGACAGAGCTTAGCATGGTACCTGGCAGCCAATCAGCATTTAGGAAAGGCTATCTATTTTATTATCACCAGGAGAAGTAGCACATGAAAGATGAGAATTGAGGAACAGATCTGAATTTAAAACTAAAGACTGACACCAAGTGACCACAAGCAAGTCATGTATGTCTCCAAACGTTCTCATCATTAACTGTCATGAGAAGTACATGAGATATTACACGGAGGGCATCAAGTACACATGCAATATATAGTAGCAAACTTAACTCTGCTTTTGCCTAGCAGTAGAAATTTAATGAAGAACTTTAACCTACGTACAAGGGGCTAAACAGGAAGGGTTTAGAGACCTGCATTCTAGTCCTGCCTGACTTTACCTGAACAAAAGAGCCAAGTTATGGCCTGTCCTTCTTTTCCTCTCTGTCAGATGGGAGCACTGGAGTTGAGGATGCTCACACAGCCCTGATGGACAGCTGGTTTATCTTCCCAACTTTGCTGAGAACGGACAGGCAGCCCTGCACCTTACATATGAGACACCGAGGCTTAGTCTGCTGGAGACTCTCAGAGTCAAGCTCCTCAGAAAATGTCTGACAGGTCTGTTGAATTTTGTCCTTCTAAGACCCTTGTTCATAACTCCTTCCTCGACCCTGCTCCCTCTTGGCAGTAGGCGTAGGTGGTGGTCCCTCTTTAGAGACACAGAGGAGCATGCTGTGGCCCCTGTCGGTTCTGAAAATGGGCTCCGCCATCACACACGAGTGCAGGGACGGTAAGGAAATGGACAGGACGGCAGGGAGGACTTGGGAGCACGGCCACACCTCTGACAGGTGATGTTATTCTCTCTTGTCTACCTAAACGCCTTCTAGACCCACCCCAGCCATTCCCTAGGTGGCTTCAGAAATGTCAAATCTACCTACTGTCTTTTCACGTGTAGACGATCTCTAAATATACATGTTACCCAGAATCCTCTACTCCCAATATGTTCCTTACTAAAATTTATCTCTAATTTTATATTTTAAAATGTCCTCATCTTTTTGGAGACCCCACAAACATTTGGTCACTTTGCTAAAAGGACGCCTGGGACCCAGAGGCAATTGTACTCACATCTGTGTTTTATCAAGTGGAAGGACACACCGCAGGAGCAGTGTGGGATGGACACTCATCAGGAAATCTAGAGAAGCCCAGATGCAGGGTTCCAGCGCTCTCCCCCTGCAAAGGGGGTCACACAGAACACACTTTTTCCTCCGGCAATGAAACGCAGCCGAACGCGGATACTATTTCTGCCCCGCAAAGCATAATGAAGACTCATAATTCATGGTTCTTACTGGGAGTTGTCACCTAGACACGTGGATCCCAAAGGAAATAAGTGTGTAGTATTCACATTGTTTGTACAAACCACCAAGGCAAGTGGTGCAGCAGAATTCAGTGCCTTAGGCATAAAAAACAAGATTGACTTATCAGTTAGTGATATGGGGAATGCTCCAAAAGCCAAGTTCCCAGACGCCAGCCAAACAGCTTGGCTGGTCTAACTAGCAACGCCATACTGCTCTGAGAGCTCTTTCCTGCACATCATTGTTTATGCCCCCTTTGGAGCAAATGCAAAAATCCCACATGTTTACTTAATTTTTGAAGGAGTAATATATTAGGACTGCACTGAATGTAAGTTTGACGTATGCTCACAAAGGGTAGCATAATGTTACAACATTTCCACCTTACATATTTGGGAATCGCTGATTTAACCCACGGACCACCACCCCATAGTCACACCCGGGCCTTGAACCCAGGTCTTCTAAACTCCTAGAGTTAGTTGTCAAATACAAATGTACACAGTAATCACTTTGGGAGCTTCAAAAACAACTGAGACTAGGTCCCAGAGATTCAGATTAAATTGGTCTACGGTGTAGCCTCAGCTTCAGAATTTTTCAAATGCCCCAAGTGGCTCTAATACATGACATTCTGTAAGACCAGTGGTTCTCCAGTTGTGGCTTCCTGGCCAGCAATATTAGCATCCCCAGTGGACATCTTAGAAGAGCAAATTCTCAGGCTCACCTCAGGCCCACAGAACTAGAAATCCTGGGTGTGGGGCCAGCATTCCATTTGGACAAGCTGCTTTCGTGATTCAGATGCATATTTAAGTTTGAAAACCCTCACCCTAGACGAAGACACAAGTCTTCTCCCAGACCCCTTGGTCAGGGCTGCTGCTGGATCCAGTCACAGCAAGATGTGGACACCACACTTGTGTGCTTCCAAGAGCCACTGCTCAGTGCTGCTTAGTGTTGTGGTTTACTGCATCCCCCAAGTTCATGTGTTGGAAACTTCATCCCCGTTGCAAGTGTTGAGAGGTAGAACCTTTAAAAGGTAGTAAGTTCATGAGAACTCTGCCCTTATAAATGGGTGATACCATCATCACTGGAGGGGAGTAGTTTTCACAGGAGTGAGTTCTGGATAAAAACATGAGATTGGTCTCTTCCTCACTTTCTTTTTTTGTCCTTTTGCCTTCTGCCGTGGAATGATGCAGAAGGCTCTCACCAGATGTGACCCTTATTCTTGGGTTTCCCAGCCTCCAAAACCGTAAGAAATAAACTTCTGTTCTTTATAAATTACCCAGTCAAAGACATTCTGTGCAGTATAAAATGGGCAATGACACTTAGCATCCCCTTTTCTTCCAGATTTCCCAGCACTGCTTTGACAGTGGGAGTGTGGTACTCACCTCGTTAAACTCAAAGCCAAGTATACGAATAGGAATATGTGGTCTACATTTGCATGCTGTTATGAAGACCAAAGGAGAGAATGTGGGCATTAGATAGTCGAGTGATAGTGCCATGGAAGAGTCAAAAAGCCTGGGACCCCAATTTCACTTTCTGCAGGGATTCTCCTCATGTACATAGGTTCTGCATCACAGTGCTGTCATCTGCCAAAGAAAGATAATAACTCCTCTTCTGTCTAGTTCCGAAAGTCTCTTTGAGGGCTATATGAAGGTGCAAATGTCTGACAAAGGTAACATACTGTTCTCTAGTCTGCAGGGGTAGAGGCAGGGCTGAAAGCAATAGAGCAGTCTGTCTGCCTGACAGTGTATCGATCCAGTCCTTCTATTAAGATTTATGTCTACCAAATACGTCAGCCATTTCTGTAAAGTGGAAAATTCTTCCCAGTTCCTATTTTGGTAACATCTTAATTCACAAATCTATCTTAACCATTTAGCTAATTTTAAGCTATATTTCTCCCCCAATTTAGTGGAATTGATCCTACAGATGCAAGTACAGCTGTGATCCTCTTTTGTTGGTTCTCTTGGGGGATCTTGTAAGGACAGAGAGGGGAGGAAGGGAAGAAAGCTAACATTTTTCTAGCACTTTTTATGTACCATTTGGCTTTCATTGCTTATCATTTAATTTCTACTATAGATCACAGAAAGTCATCCTTATCTGTATTTAATAGATGAAGGAACAGAAGATCAGAGAGGTTAAGACATTTGACCAGACCACACAGATAGCTGGAGGCAGAAGCGATACTGTGCCCCGGTCTCTGAAGTCCCACCAGCCCCGCTTCTGCCCCTTACAGACTCACCCCGACTGTAGGGAGAGGCTGGTGACACTCAGTGATTAGAAAGACCGGAATCCTTTGCCACACACTCTATGTCTGTGACTGTGGCGCACACACAAATGAGAGAACTTCCCAAATGGCAGACAACCATCTCTCTCTGGTGCCCTGTGTGTTCTGCTTTCCAAACTGAAACACGCTACACCCCATCAGCACTCAGGGAAGCCAAGCTATTTCGTACATGGAGAAAGATCAGTGTAAACGTCTCACAGATGTGACTCGCCAGCCCAGGGAGGGGGGCGCTGAAGCCCAGACAGCCTTCCTAAGGGAAGTGGAGGACTCATCGATCTTCAAAGGAAGCACCCTCTCTCTCCTGGGCTGTCTCCACGGCTGGCTTCACTTCCAGGGAAAACCACCACCACTAAAGCTAGACAGTACAGCTGGCGCATGTGGGTGCCTTCCTTCCATCCTGGCCCTTCTGAGTCCTCCCTCTCCGAAGCTCGAGAGGGGTGTCAGCAGGTGCCCCAAACCTGCCGCCACACAGGGTTCTCTCTTCCCTGAGTGGTTCTTTTCATTTGTCAGGTCGTCTTAGTACAGGTTTCTCATCCCCCCCATGCCGTTCCGTTTGCTCCATTTCAGAAGCCCCAGCTGTGAGTACATGAGGCTTCGAGGGACGTCTCAGGCCCCAACCAGAGCAAGAGAGGACAGGTGATGACGGCTGCACGGGTGGGTAGAGCCGAGGGACAGGCGGAGCCCCGAGCGTATGTGCCCGGGAGCTCTGTCCACCTGCCAAAGTCCCCCCTGAGGAAGAAGGAGCATCCACAGACCAGGCAGATTCTGGATCAGAGAGGAGCCCCCAAGTGACAGGGCACACAGCTAGGTCCGGGGCACACAGGCCCAAGCCCATGCCTGGCGGCCCCGCTGGAGCACGGGGGCAGCAGCAGCAGCAGCAGCACCATCCAAACCGATAAGCAGCTGAGGAGGCGCAGAAAGAGCGAGCGTGGGAGCCAGGCGTGGTTTTTAAGGCAGGACACCTGCAGGTCTGCCTGTCTGTCAGGCCAGCCATGAGGGCTGAGGAGGCAAAAGGAGGAGCTGTGTGCTTGACACCGGCAGGTCTGTAACGCATCCCGCACTGGAGCCGTGCAAGCAAAGGCAGAAAAAAGAAATGCACAGAAGCACAATCCTTCCCTCAGGAAGAAGCTTTGAGCTTCTTCTCTAGGAAGACAGATGCAAAGACGGTGGTACAAACAGGGCAGAGAGTGAGCAAACGATAGCCTCGGGCATCGCGCCTCAGAGTGTGTGGGACTCAGGCCGTGTGCAGGGTCTCCAGCATGCCCTGCTCAGTCCACAAACCTTTCATGTCACCAATGAGTCCATTTCTAATATGCACCATGCCGGTTAACAGAACGCTCTCCCCAGTGAAACAACTTCTGCAGATATTCGTGAGGTTGCTATGCAAGCCTGAGTTTGCTCATGTCTGTCTCAGACATGTGTCATCTGCTTCCTGTTTGGTGGTAGTGAATCGAGCAGCATGTGGGTGGTAGCTCACACACACACACACACACACACACACACACACACACACACACTGTGTGTACCGAAGTACAAGGGGCGAATGAAAGATGCAGTGAATGTTTAAATTAAAAAAGAAACATTACAGTGAAAGACACATTGCTGAGAATTATGGGCTAAGTGTGTTAAAGTAAGGGGGAGTATTTTGAAGAAGACTAATGGTAATGTGACTTTTACTGTAATAATTTTCCTTTAATTTGAACATTTACCATATTTTATGATCACTCCTGTTGATCAATCATTCATGGCAATTTCTGTCAAATGCAAACTGTATGTATGTCTGCATGCACTTTATCCACTGGATCTTGCACCATACAACTTTGGCTCTTCCCAAAAGGAAAAATGACAGTGAAAGGTAAATGTCTCGAATCAATTCAGGCATTAATGACAGTGCAAATAAGGAAACTCGTGAAAACAGAATGCTTCAGAAAGTGGCGGGAGTGATGGGATACATTTGTTCAAAGTTTGAGGGCATATTTTGAGGGGGATTAAAGGCCGTGTGTCTTTTACTGTAATAAATTTTTAAAAATTTAAACATTCACCATAGTTTTTGATCATACCTTGTATGTTCAAGTAAGTTCCATTCATCATAACTAACGATGTCAAAACCTCAGATCGACAGGATTTGTGTGGTTGCCTGTAATTTTGCCCTCATTTTGAGATCTTTGGGCCTGGGAGGAGAACAGCAAGAAACCAATGTGCTCCTCAGACGGAATCAGGAGACACCACAAGATCTCTGTACTGCGTGGTTCCGGGCAAAGCAAAACATCAGCATGTGGTCCTTAGTCTGGAGATCCCTGTGACTCTCCTCCAACTCTCCTAACAGCCCTGAGGAGGAGTCACTTAGAGGTTGGATTTTTTTTTTTTTCAACCAAGTTATGTGCTAGTTGAGATGCGCTTGATTTGATTTAGGAAAAAAAACCCCACAAAAGACAAAATTATAGAAAATTCTGTACATGTTGATTATGATGTTAGAAAAGCATACTTAGTATACGTAATCTAATTTAATTCCCAAATTCCAACCGTGGAGATGACTTTTCCCCACACTGTGTAAGAGAAAAAGCTGAGATTCTGAGAGGTCGAGAGAACTGCTTGAGGCCACACAGGTAGTGAGCTAGATACAAACCCAGGTCTGCTTGATTCTAGCGTGAGCGTGTGTGTGTGTGTGCGTGTGTGTGTGTGTCTGTTCTCCACTCCATAGGCTATTTAACATCAAGTGGAAAAGAGCTGTTCAAACGTGAGAAGAGATTTACACTCAGGCCGCAAAGTGTTAATACAATACAGAAAAGAGTCAGGAAAAATATTTCCATTTTTATTGCCATTTCTGTCCATTTAAAATCTCCTTTCTTTGAGGGTCTAGCCTTATGACCCCTATCTTTGTTAATGTAATGATTGGAGAGCCTTGATTGTTTAATTAGAAAATATGGCACCGTTATTCAAACAGTTGTCATTACCTAAGCTGTAATGGTCAGAGGACGGTCTTAAAACAAGGAAAAAAAATGCTTGACACATCTCTCTATTTAATTGTATTTATTTTCATATTTCCAAAAATACTCTCTCTGCAAACAGCTCTGGGCACAAATTCAAAACTATAAATTGGCCAGACTGACTATGCACTCTTCAACTTCCTCACTTTGGAAATACCCAGAAAGGCATTATTGGCTTCCACTTTGTTTTTTAACACCACTCCCTGGTATGATGTCTTCCTCTCCCACCTAAATGTCTAGCTGTTGCCTGGCGCAGTACGAATTTGAGATGCCTGCCCTGGGCCCAGCTGACTCGGGATCCTCAGGTGACTCAGTCCCAATCCGCCTTCCTGGAGACCATCTAAAGACCACCTCAGATCCATCCCACCATTGCCGACTCTGACCTGTGGCCGCCTGACCGTGTGTTGAGAAGCCCCAGTTCGGGGAAAAGACAAGGAAATAGATGACCACCTGTCAGGACGTTGACATGGTCGCTATCATATCAGCCAACACCTCCCAGACATCTACCCTGTCAGGCACAGATCTGTGATCTTAACTCTCGGGTTTCTTAAAATATTTCTATTCAGCCTATTTCACCAGTGAGGACTTCGAGCGACAGTTACTAGGAAACACAGAGAAGACCGTTACTGGTGGTGGGGGTGGGAATCAGGAAACAGAATTGCAGAGCTGAGACCTGCAGAATGAGTGAGCACTGCCAAGCAACACAGGAGTGCAGAAGGATCCAGGCACAGGCACTGCTGCATGGAGGAAAAGCTGCATGCCAATTAACTCTCTTAGGAGTCTCCTTTATTAGTCCAAGGGATAGAGGATGAAAGCCCAGACTAGGCCTGGTGCAATGCAAAAGGGTGGAGATGCAGAGATAAGGACCATGGCGGGGGATGATCACCAGGATTTGATTGGTTGAATGTAGAGGGGTGAGGGAAAGAGGAGTTTGCATGCCTGCTACTGAATAGATTCCAGTGGCTTCCTCCAGCCCCAAGGAGAATACAAGCAGAGGAGGTAGAGCTGGCGCATGCTGAGTCAGCTATACATACAAGACATCCCAGAGATGTCAACAAGCACCTACAGACAGGATCAGGAAGTCAGGAGAATCCCGGAGGCTGGAGAAAGAGATAGACATTTGACGGTGTATGCTGACATTAGTGAAACATGCTTCCCATACTTTAATGGGCCCACAGATCACCCGGGATCTTGTTAGAAATCTAGACAACGGTTGAGTGGTACCGGGTTGGGATCTGATAGTCAGCATTTCTAATAAGTTCTAGATGATGTTGATGTTGCTGGTTTGCCGATCAGATTTAAGTAGCAAGGTAGTAGAATGGTTAAGTTACCCAAGGAAAGCTGTATGAAGATAAAAGCAGTGGATCAATGTTATAGGGCCATCGATATTTAATAAATGGACATCGACACCAACCCATGAAAACACAGAGATGAAATGGTCAGAAGAGTGAAAAAGGAAGTAGACCTGAATGGCTCATGTCTTGGGAGCTAAGTATGTATAGACTTTTGACAAAAAAAAAAAAAAAGTTCACATGTCCAGCGTTGCCAATGGGAACCAAAGGGAGAAGTCAAGCCCAGGTGTCTGGAGGATTATGCAGCATGGAGACACTGCTCTGACCTGTAGGAGACTTTCCCACTGAGATAGAGACCTAAAGGGTGGTAACTGGGTCTGTCATTACTGCACCTCAAATGCCAATAGAAATTCAAACAGAGTCATGTGGACACTCAGAGCGATGGCCATGCGAAGACCCAATAAGACAGCAGCCACCTGCAAGCCAAAGAGAGAGGCCTCAGAAGACATATCTCTGCCAACAACTCAATCTCAGGCTTCTAGCTCCAAAACTGTGAACAAATGCATTTTTGGTGCAGCAGGAGCTTTTAGGTACCTCCTCCTCACACGGCCACATGTCCCTCCCACCTGGATCCCATGAAAGAGCTTCGATCATGGCAAGAGGCTGGAAGCTGAGCTGTGAGACAGGAATGAAGAGTGTCACCAGATGAGCCCATGGGACCCTGGGCTTTTGTCCTTCTGGCGAAGATGACTGGGGTATGCATTCAGGGACCGTGCCTTATTGCAGTGGCTATGAGATCTTGGTGATTCATGTCATAACCAGGCGACAACTAACCACTGTTGTGGGGTATTCCAAGGAGGAACCAGACTAATCACACCCTCCAGCTTCACGAGGAAATGCTAAAGAACCCCCCCAACTGATGCTTCTACATCTCAGCGTCTGTGTGAATGTAAGTCCCCCATGTGGCAGTACTTCCTACAACCCCTAAAGGTTCAAATACTTCAACTAAATGGAACTTCTTGCACCATAATGTTCAAGCAAATCCCATCGGAACACAGCTCGAAATACACTTTCAACTTGCTTGGGGAAATCAAGCAACGTTTTCTCTCAGGAATGGGGGGATACAGCAAGGTTTTCCATTATCCTTTTAGGATTCCTCGGTTCTCTCCTTCCCTTTGGGAAGCCTGGCACCTCAAAGGTTTCTTGCTCAAAGGGCACATCACTGAATTCTAACATAATCCTTGATGTGTGTGTTCCCGTGTGTACAGGAGGGTTTCAGTGACTAGCCCAATCTCACATACAACAGATAGAGAAGTGGAGTTCATGTCAGGTCCCCTGAGTCCAAGCTTTTGACTGTACCAAGCATATTCTTTTGAAAGTGCTTGTCTTCCCTCCAAGGTTGGCTGCAACATTCATTTTGATACAGATTTGCTTGTGCCCCATGAAGGACCCATTCAGAACCTGGGAGCCCAGCCACATAGAACCTCGCTGGTGACCTATTGATGCACCTGTCGGGAACAGAAGCCACATTTTTCCATCCATTACTCCTCTTCCTCTTTGCTATGTTAATCAACGGGCCCCTAAATCCAGTTCAAAGAAGACCATTGTCTTGAGTCTGAATTGCTCCTTCCAGGACCACTTCAAATGCTCTTTCTGTTTACCTGTAAATTTTCAGGAAGAGGCCCAGCTCTTTTATGAACTTTTGTCTCCATGATCAAAGTGAATCATTCAGCCTTCTGATCAAAGAGATGCTAACTCCCAGCTGAGCTCCTTTCCCAAACTGCACAATTCCCACTACTGAAGCCATAATTTAAAAACACGGTTCACCTCGAACATTCTGATTACAGTATCTACGTGGCCTTCCCCCTAACAAGCTTTGAACAAAGCCTTGCAGAGGGCCAGTGTGAGCGTCAAAGTTATGAGAAATTATAGTGACAGTAAACACTGTGATCTCACAAGTCAATGTGCCTTGATAGTCCTTAACGAGCTAATTGGCCTTAAAATCTTGAGGACGTACAGAGTGACCCATAGAGAAAGAAAAAAGTAAAGGAGGCACATGGAAGGAAGTCAAAAGGCTGGAAAACATGGCCCCAGGACTTTGAAAACCTTGCAGCTTCTACCCAGCACTATTTGCCAACAGCAGCTCTGGGAGATTGTAAATTGAAGCATCATTTGGTGACATCCTACATCTGGGGCGACTCAGTGAATTATGTCTGCAACTGACACAATGAGCATAATGGACTTTTTGTGTCCCAGAGGAGGCAGTTCAGCAGCCCAAGGTCTACAGACTCGGCTTCTTTTGCAGGAAGCCTATTGCCCATGGGGAGGAGCGGCAGTCTTCTGAAGTGTGACTCATTGTAAAGGGTTGAGGAGGAGGTCCAGGAGATGACTTAGCTTCTTCAAAGGTGGGATGTCAGGAAAATAAGTCGTTTTTGTGAAATAAAATAAATCATCACAATCACCAGATAAAATGACCAGGCGACGTTCCTTGGTGATACAGATGGAGCATGTTTGACAAAGAGGGCGCTTGTTAAGACGCAATCAAAGACAAGAGCTGTGAAACTTAGCTTGTGCTGGGGGACATCAGCTGGGAAGAGTGAAGCCATGAATCTTTTCTGCAGCTGAAGCCACTAATTCGTGCTGAAAGCCGGGTGAGCCCACACTCGGAAGTGAGAGTTCTCAGGGTGCTGGCCTGATGTTACTTTAACAGTAAGCTGCCGTAAGTAGATTCAACTTAACTTTGCTGATCAAGAAATCATCAGAAACCATGACACAGGTGACTTGGTTATGTGGTTTTCGCCTCTTCTACAATCATCAAGCTGATTCGTTTTTTCCCAGCAGACTAGACGTGAAGGTGGGAAAGGACAATGAATGACGGGGGTGTATGCTTCAGTTTGAGGACTAGGAAGAGAAAGGGACTTGTGTGAGAGATCCTGAGTAATGTGTAAGCCGAGAAAGCATTCAGACCTTTGCCAGTGGAAGCCTGGGACGGACTGCTGATGAGCAGTTAGCACACACAGCCTCTGCCATCCAGCACAGGACCTCGGCCCCTTCATCTGCTTACCCCTGGATATAGCGCTAGCATCGTGACAACAAGGACTGAGTGTCACATGTGTGGGCACCGCTGAGAACTTCCCAGACACTATCTGCATATGCGTTCTCATGCAGGTGCTGTTTACTATGCCTATTTTGTGGATGATGAAGAAACTTAAGACATCTTAGTTAGCTAACTCGCCCGAGTTCATAAACCAGTAAAAGACAGAGTGAGGATGTGAATTCAGGTCCTCCGGCTTCAAGGACTGAGCTTGGAAATTCTGTCCCTGCCCAGCACAGGGCTGCTCAGAAATGTTTGTGAATTTATATTGAAAGACTAAATGAATGCTCTAAGCAAAGAATAAATACATGAATAACATCTTCATCATAGAGACTTATTCTAGTCCCAGGCTGAGTCATAAAATTCTTTTATGCAAAGAAGATTTATATGACAAAATTGCTGCTATTGTATTAGAAATCAATTAACAACCATTGTTAATAAGTAAAATATTAGGTGTAATTCAACCACACTATATAAACCATATATATAAAGTCTGCCAGGACTGTACACGATGTAGTACAAAACTTCAGTAATGGTTTATAGATAATAAAACCATTCTCATACATCACATAGGTAGGTCAAAGGCAACAAAAATTACATCGCTTGAATAAATAGTGCAAAAGTACTTTATAAAAATTTGCAACAAATTATATTTATAAAATCCAAGTAGAAATATAAGAAAAGCTTCTCACCAGGAAAATAAAATATATTTCACACTAATTGTTGGCAGTCACTTAAATGTAAAATATCAAATCGGGATTGGGAAATCCTGATCAAAGGAAAAAGAAATAAGACAAAAGATAAATATTAAAAAGAAAAAATCTTTATAGATCATGTGTTTATATATCTAAAAAAATATTCCAAAAGCATGTGGTACGAAAAGTTTTTTTTTTTTTCAATTTAGGACTTTGGATGCAAGATGAAAATTACCAAAAATAATGTACAAGATAGTTTTAACAATTCTTATTGCTGGTAGCAACAAAAATTATAACATATGAAATAATTCTAATGAAAACCGTGTGACCTATAACATAAAGCTACCAGATTTGAGGAAAGGTATATAAAAAGCCTGTGAGGAAAGTAAGATGCCACATGGCGGAGCTAAGGATTGCAAAGCACAAATGCTTCTCAAATGAATGTGGAGCTCAGTACAGTTTTAATAAGAGCTCCAGTCTTACTGTAAAAATGATTCTAGGATTTATCTATAAAAATAAATGGAATATTTAAGAATTTTTAAAAGAGGAAGTACGGTGTGTTTTATAGTCGTAAGATGTAAACAATGTGAAATAACATTGGAGAAAATAATTCAGAATAATTGTTATCTATCATATTCTAATATATAGTACAGAATTAATTACAAGTCAGTTCCCAGAAAAGCCAAGATTTTTAAATAATTAGGTTAGGACAATCACCTAACAATCTGGTACACAACTTATTTAATAATTACCTCAACACACATACCAAAAGACATTTCTGAATAATTAAAGGATACAACGTATATAAATAAAAACCAAAAGAAGTAACATTTTAATTCTCTTCTCTAGGGGGAGAAAGACTTCCTCTTGTCAGGAATGATAAAATTAATTCAGAAAAAAAAGCACAAGCAGATAGACAGGACACAAGAATACCCATTCCGATGGCTTAGTGTCCGTGCTAAATTTGTTTACATTTTGGAAATCACCTCTGCAGACAATTATATGGCAATTAAATTTTCACAATATAAAAACAAAAATAACAATAACCAGGAGACTAGGAAAATTAATTCAACAAACGTGAAAAGCAGTTGAGAAAAGCATGAAGACTCCTATTGAGAAGCCAGCAAAGGAAAGAAACATAATTCACCAAACAGGAAATGGGTAGCAATGAAAATATGGGAAAATGTCCAACTTCAATCCATGTTTTTATTGATCAATCACTTTGTGTACTTTTTAATTAAAAAAACTAACAAGAACTAGATGAAAGAGACTTCTTCATATACTGCTAATGGCAATTTACGTAGGTAGTTTTGGAAAGAAACATCAATCTTTTGTGGGGGATGGCAGTGGGGCTCGAACTCAGAGCTTTCTGCTTGCTAGGCAAACACTCTAACCATTGAGCTAAATCTTCAGCCTCTGAAACAGCAATCTGTAGAGCTTTTAAATACTCACTTGCATAGTTTGCTCCAGAAATGCCATTTCAGGAATCTAAGTAAATAAGTCTAGATGTAGGAAACACTCTATAAATGAAGATACTAAATGCTCTAATACATATAATAGTCAAAAATGACAGTAGCTCCTCAACTTCTGAAAAATGGTATAAGAAATTGACTTAGACCCCACTAAGAGAAATCTGAGTACCCAGAACCTGTGCTGTTGTGCCTCATTTAGAAATTAGGCCTTTGCAGATGTACTCGATTTAAGATGTAAGCATCCTAGATTAGGATGGCTCTTAGTCCAGTGTGACTGGCACCCAGAATGAGAACAGAAGAAACACAGAGGCAGAGCCCCAGGGGAGAACACAGGCGGAGATTCTGGTGACGCATTCACAAGCCAAGCTCTGCCTGGCCTGAAGTTGCAACTACCCCAGAAACCAGGAAAAGGCCTGGATAAACTTCTCCCCCAGGGCCTCCAAAGAGAAGTATCTCTTCTGACACTTTGATTGGATTTTTAGCCTCCAGAGCTTTATTTTAAGCCACCCAATGTGTGCTAATTTGTTATTGGAGCCCTAGGACACTAATACAAAGAGTAACGTGGTCACATTTAGTTGAGAAACAATTTCTCAATGAAATTTGTAGCCACTGAAAAAAATTAAAACTAATAACTTAATAAAAGGATTATAAATAAACAGGAAGGGTATAAAAGTAGATGAAATTATGAATGTTATACACCAGAACAGTTTTACTAATGCACAGAAAAGAAATTGGAAGGATTTTCAACAACATATTGAAAATGGTTGTAATTACATAGTTAATCATCAATATGTTTTCTATTTCTTTAGCGTCCTCAATTTTCTTTATGAAAATACATTCATATTCTCATAGTTGGTTGAAAGTTATTAAGACCGAAGCCCAGGGCTAGCACTAGCCTACCTTTATAAGGTCCTTGGCCGTGAAATCAAAACTCCTGACAAAAATTAGGTGCCCATGAACAAGGACAGGTGTAGGATGTTAAGCAGGCAACTATAAATATCTTATAGCCTGTCTTAGTCCATTCAGACTGTAGTAACAGCAATTTGACTGGGTAGCTTATAAACAGCAAATTTTATTCTATTTATTCTTGGTTATTCACTTTATTTCTTCATGTATACGTTTTTATAATTTTCATATTGAGCACATTGTGATCTCTTTTATAAGCTTGGTCTCCTTGTAATATTTAGTGAGTCTTCATTTCTGTCTTACGTGGACTGGGTTGGGTGATATCATTTCTCGTGGTATTGCATCATTGTTCACTAGTAGGTCAGGATTTAGCAGATACTTGATCCTCCTCCTTCTCCTTACAACCCCCGTGGAAGTAATATCAACCTAGAACCTTAGACCTAGTCATGTGACACCAAGTTCAGCTAGATCAGCTGTGTTCCAGCCAATTTTCATCCTGTCACTTAAAACAATATCACCCAGCTGATCCTCAGACTCATGAGTTACAAGTAAGTGTTTACTACTGTATGGCCTTGATATTGGGGCGGTTTGTTATGTGGCAATAGTTGAGTAACTATACCCTGTCCCTTCCAAGGATTGTTCACAGCTTTCTGTTCATAAAGTTTCCTCTCATTTTCAAGTGTTACTATTTTGTTTACTATTTTTAAATGTATTTATTATTGCTAATTTTTTACCATTCATAGAAATATGCAATGAGATATTTCAGAGTTCTCAGGCTGCCATCTTGAAATTGGAACTCTGAGCGGCACTGGGCTGTGGATATAGGATTATTCTAACTGGTTTAATTAGGAAGGTGATAGGAATTTGGGGAGAGACTAGACAGTAACTTCTAGAGGGTACAAATCCAGAAATAACCTCCAAATTGTAATAAAGGGCTGCTCTCGTGGTGACATCACGTTGCCACTTCTGGGCAGATACCACAGTCATGCCTCTGATACTGGATGGTGCCACTTGAGCTACCACAAGACCTCTGCACGGTGATGTGCCCTGCACCTGCTCTTCCCTGCATTGGCTTCTAGGTGGGCGCCGAGGCCTAAGCCACCTTCTAGCCAAGAACGCTGGAAAGATGAGTTTCCATCTTTCACTTGGGGGAGCAGCAAACCCATCACACAGTAATACCCTCAAACACAGAAAGGCAGCTGAAGAGGTTGGCAGGGATGCTTCCCAATCACCGCTGGCTTACACTGGGGTTGAAAGCAAGATAAAAACAAATAAGATGTAAGATAATTCTCTACGCTGACAGAATCACAGACTACTGCTCTCAGTTTAACTGAGATAGTACACACACTACCCTTGGTGGAGCATCTGTCGTGTTGCAAGCAATTCAACAAATGGTAAACCAGCCAGCCAACAAACTAAGCCTCAAACTGCTGCTCTAAGATGAAGGGCACCACTCCATCACTCGAGACATTCTGTCTTACCTTCAATTCCACAACACATTGCCCTGTTTTTCTGTTCAAACTCCTCTCTTACTTTGTTTATCACCTCTAATCTTCCGGTGTGATGATTTCATTTTACAGTGAATGCTTGCCAGAGCCTGGCCAGCTGTACCTACTTCTGCCTCCCCACTTCCTGGTCCACCGAGTGCCAGTCGCTCCCGAAAGGGGGTCATTCTAGGTGGCTGATCTGGATCAAGAATTTAAAGAGAGAGAAACACAGTTCACCAGTGGTCTCCAAAATTGTAATTTGAGAGGCACAGATGGTGGGGCGGAGGCTCAAGCATCCCAAAATTGATAAAATATAAAGTTTCTGTGCCTCTTCTTGTCTCTTTAAACAACTGAAATTTTACACTTCAAGTCAGCTTCAGAGAACAGCAGGTGTAAATTAATGATTTTGCTATGGAAACCAAGGAAAAAGGGAAAAGTTTCTAACTTTGTTAATGTAATAACATGTTAGCACTATGGGTGATGTGGGTTAAGTACACCTTTGCGAATGTACCTGCCTTCAAACCCTTACCATTCGACCTAGGTCTTCCAATCAGATGAGTCTGACAAGATCAAAACATTCCTTTATCCAAAAAAAAATCAGTATCACTGTGTAAAAAAGTAGAGGATCAGAAAGGAAGGAAGGGTGGGAGGAAGAAAAGAGTCTTATCCTGTATCCTTTGGAACATAGAGTCTGAAACAGTGTTTTCTCTGTAAGAGGTTTATTTGCAAGCATGAGATCCAGGCAGAAGTGCTGGAAGAGGAAGGTAAGCAGGAAGGGAGAGAGAGCCACCCCTCCCTTCTCTTTTCCTCTCTGCCTCTCTCTCTCCCTTCCAGAACTCAAAAGCCTTCTCAGTGAGATCAAGTAAGTACTCTCCTTTGGAAGACAATGAGGAAGGAAGGAAAGAAGGAAGGAAGGAAGGAAGGTAGGAAGGAAGAAGGAAAGAAGGGAGGGGTAGACATTAGGGAGGGAATGAGGGAGAGAGGGCAGAAAGGGAAAGAGGAAAGAAGGAACAAAGAAAAAATAAATTATCTTAGCAATTATGATGTTTGGATTGGAAACACCTAACAGACGCACCATTAAGATATTTTCAATCCTTCTGTGTTCTAAGATTAAGGCCTCCCTTACTGGTGATATCATTTGAACAACCCTAGGAAGTAGGCATTATGTTTATTAGAGCATTGTGCTTAAAAGTGTGGGCCCTGGAGTCAGGCAGTTGGAATAAGCATTGTCTCCATTGATTATGTGCTATGTGACCTTGAGGTAATCAAATAACATTTTTATGCCTAAGTCTTCTCATCTACAAAGTGAGGACTATAAATGCAGCACCCGTTTGTTGCAGAGATTAAATGAGTTAATGTATATAAAGAACTTAGAATGGATCTGGTATATAGTAAGTTATTTGGGGATGCTCCCACCTGTGGACAGATTTCTAATGCCTTCAGGACCATAAATTAGGAGAAATGCTCACAGTAGCAGAATGACTTTGAAACAGCACGATCAGCTCAGCAAACAGAAACAGTCCTAAACATGGCTATGCAGAGCAAGCGGGGCGAACCCGGCCAGGAGGACTTGGAGTGGAGGGGTGGGGCTCAGCTGGGAAAGCGTGCTTTGAGCAAACACACATTTCACTGATCAACAACTTCTTCCCTTCATCGTTTCCTTATTATCGCTTCCCTGAAACATAAAATCTCCATTCTAGGCTGGAAGCCAGAATTTCCCTTCCCTTTGCCTGATGAGAGAGCAAATACCTCCTTCCTGGCCATTTGCAGCGAAATGAAAGCCAAGATCCTATTTTAGTCCAAATGTGCAATATTTATGGAAATGCGTTTGGACAGTTTACAAAGTACACCCTTCCTCTTACGTGCCCACAGAGAGTTTTTGAAACTTAGGGGATTCTCTTCACGGCTCCCACCCCCATCCTTTGTAGAATGGCAAACATCTTTTTGTTCTTCTCTCCCACTCCTCTTGTTCTTTGGGATCTGAATGGCCATCAGCATTTAAACAACAACAAAAATTGGCCCCCATCTGAAGCTACGTAAGTCTTACTTAGCACAACTAGGAACAGGAAGTCATTTAGGAGAGCAAGTGTGTATTTTATAGTGTGAGAAGCGGTGTCTTGGCGGACTTTGAAATCTTCAGTCTTGAAGGAGGAGAGGGGCTGGGGAGAGAGAGAAATTGAGATGTAGAGCATTTAAGCCATCTTCCCAACTTGGCAGGAAGCAATCTTTGCAAAATGTGTATGTGTTTATTTATTTATTGGATTGGATGTATCGAGGCATTGCTTCTTCCCTCTAGGGGGCAACTGGAAGAACTACAAAAAATGAGACAGACTCCTAGCTTGTTTTTCTGCCTTATGCTACTCATAACAAACCCCATCCATTTAAGCTATCTGTTGCAGGCTTTTGCTTCTCACACCCAGCCTCAGATCTCAATACGAATTCCATTTATGTTCCTGAATCCTAAAACCAAATGGACTTAGGCTTCTTAGTGTTCTTAGCAAAGAGGCCAAAAGCTCGCTTCTTGAATCAGTCTCACAAACACATGCACAGACTCTGGCATATCATGGCCATGCTTCTGAGCTGAAAAATTTCACTCCTCTCGCTTCAAAAACCATTTAGTCTTTCTGAGAACTGTGGAGAATTTTCCAAATAAAATCCTCAAGAGCCACAGATCTCTCCCATCTACCCTATCCATCCTGGTCTTCCTCTTCCTCCCCACACACATAACCTCAGCTTTCCTCATCTCTGTGGCTCTAGCTGTGTCCCTGATCTTGCCACATAGTTTTATTGATCCAAACAAACCTTTATATTCCTTTTCCAAAGGGACATATCTACCTTTTGTGTCTCCCACTTCCAGACAGAAGATCATGGGCTCTCTCAGTCACCATAATCAAGTGAGTGAATATTTTATAATCTCTTTCTAGACATAGATAGATATCTATGTGAGTATTAACGCAGATATGATGTAGATGTAATACAGATATAAATGTAGATATGTAGATATGCCACTTCTACTTCAAAGTATTCAGTGTAAACTTTGTCCTTAGGAAAAATGCTTCTCCCTTTTCTCAAAAGCAGCTAAGAGGAAGACACGCTCAATTTACAGGCATAAACAGAGTAGTGAATGCCACAGCAGTCAGCCAATTCATGGCCACATCAACATTCTTCTAGTTCCTTTGCCTTCTGGAAGCCACACACAGGGAGCTCGACCTGCCTGACTTGACCCCACAGTGTCCCCATCATCTGGACACGGTGCAGAAAGGCCTGACATGGACAGTCCTCTGCCCACTGACTTGCTCTCAGAATTTGACCTGCCTTCTATTTCTCCAAGGTAGAAGTGGCTCTTCCTTCTACACAGAGGAACAGCTGGCTCTCAGTTTGGCGCTTTGTATGGGCAGCTAGAGGGAACAGGTTCCTGAGTTCACACTGAGAAGAGTAAGAAAACAGACTTTGCTCTTCAAATTCTGCCAGTTGTGCTGCGGATCTGTTCATTCTTGACTTAGACTACATTCCTGTGGGTGCCACCTCTCCTCATGGGCACATGCTCACTGTCTCCTACAGGAAGAGAGTCGGTGTTTGTGGTAGTCAGCTTCCAATCACTCTAACAATTATCTGAGCTAATCAATTTATAAAGAACAGAGGCTAATTTGGGCTTTCGGTTTTGGAGTTTCAGTCCATGGACAGTTGGTCCATTGCTCTGGTGAGACAGCAACATATTGTGATGGGAGCACATGGAAGGAAACCTGCTTGTCTCATGGCCGACGGAGGAGGAGACGAAGGTCACACTATACCTTTCCAGGGCCCCAGAGACATAAAACTTCCCACTAGGCCCCACCTCTTACAGATTCTACCACCTCCAGAGAGTGTTATGCTGCAGACCAAGCGTTTACCACATGGGCATGTGGGGGATATTCTAGATCCAACCGCAGTACAGTTAGAAAGGCCATGTCAGACCTTGACAGAAGTGTCTCCCAAATGCTTTCTGCATTTTGCCATATTTGCACATCACTTATACCATTATTTTCTTAATATATTTTAACTGACCATAAATAGAATCACTTTTAAAATTAAGCATGACCCTAGGCAATAATATCTATGCACTCATAGTTTGATATTCTAAATCTATATTTTACTGGACGTTAAAATAAATACATGATTATCAAACTAAAAATGGTAATTGCCCTGCTATTGCGTAGGATCGCCTGGCTCACTATCGAGGATGTGTGCAGGCCACACTTAGGGAAATGCCTTTTGATGCTATGACTCTGTGATTACCACAGAAGCAGTTTGAATCTGTAAGAAAGGCAAGGGGAGGGGAAGTCCTCACTCGGTGGTAAAATAGATGCGATTGAAAAATGCAAGAGCACAGCAGGAGGCATGAATTCAAAGGTTTTTAAATAGAAGTGAGAACCACGCTGATCCCTGGAGAGGGAAATGTGTCCACTTGGGGCCTGTCTTTTCAGAGTCAGTGAGTAAATGAGTTTGCATGTGGAGAGGAACACTGTTTTCTCATTCACTTACAAAAATGAAAGGATTTTGCACATCTCTTCTACTCCAACTGTCTGGTGAGGGCATTCTCCTTTACTTCCCACCCACAAGTCTTCATTTGTAATTCTGGGTTATCAGATGAAAGAAGTGATGTCATTTCATTGTACATATTGCAGTGTAAACAGGTGGCATAGTTTTTCAGGTGACTTACATCCACTCATAAACAAAACGTTATGGAATACCATTGATAGGCTAAATTCCAAACTCACACCTTTTGTGTATGAGGAAACCAAAATTTTAACTGGAGTTTCGAAGTATGCCTGACATAACCATTTAAGTCAGAAAAGGTATTTTCTCAAAGCATTACATTGGAACATCTTCCCTTCAGAAGGGTATACAGGTCGGGGGTTCTGACGCCTTCCAGACCATGAAAGGAAAATTAGCTCTAAGAAAATTATTCATGTAGAGGATATTCATCCTCAGTTATCCATCTTTGCTTTTGAATGCCTTTTCCCCTTTTGAAATACTATCTCTAACTTGCATGATACCATAACCCATTTGCAAGTTTGCGAGAAAATTTCTCCATCACCTCTACAAAGCTATTCACAGGACAGGCTCTGACACACTTTTCCCCTGATGAGGAAGGATTCCCCCTCGTCTTGACAAATTTCACAGAAAGGGCTCTGGGATCATTTGTCCCTGATGAGGAAGAGCTCTCCATCACCTTGACAATGTATTTTAGTCAGCTTTTCCTCTGTGTAACTAAATACCTGAGAAAATCAAATTAGATGAGGAAAGATTTACTTCAGATGTTTCAATACACAGTTGGCTGCTCCAGTGCTTTAGGTCTGTCGCAAGGCAGAAACATCATAGCGGAAGAGCCTGGCGGAGGAAAGCTGCTCACCTCATGGCAGCCAGGAAGGAGAGATGGAGGAAAGTGTCCAACAGGAAGAGGTCAGGGACCAGACAAAGTCTTCAAAATCAAACCCTCATGATCCATTCCCTTCAGTTAGGCCCTACATCCCATTTCCTTCACTTTCCAATAAGACCATCAAATTGTGGTCATCACTAGTCCACTGATGAAATCAGAGGCCTTATGGTCCAATCACTTTTCAAAAGCCCCACCTTTGAACACTTGAAACTTCGGGGGTACATTGTGGGAGGCACATTTCAGTTCTAAACCACGACACACAGGTACTGAGAGGAGGGGCTCTGACATCATTTACCTCTCATGAGGATGCTTGCCGGTGCTCCTCCTTCGGGCCAATGGTGGCAGGCTCTGTCTTCACCGGAAGGATTTAGTGAAGGGACAAGAGTTGGGCCTGTTGGAAAGAGTGTTATCATTAGAATTGAGCAGACTGAGTTCAAATCCCATATCAGACCCTGTGAGCTGTGTATCTCGAGACTGAGTTAACTTTTCTCGCAAATAGAGCCCATGTACCTGGTCGTCTCCAGGAATTACTGAAATGCTGGTGTATTTGAAAATAGCTCCAGCCGCAGGCTTTCTTGGTGCACCTCATCATTGCCCCAGCCATCCTAACAGTTTCCCAGGGAGCTCCAGGACCATGGCCAGAGGACTTCTAACTGGCCCTCTCTGTGCTCTTCTGGTGAATGTATATTTTGAAAATGCTTACTCTCAGGCCTTTGCATCCTGAGCTGTACAATGGGCTGATAATGCTGAACTCAGGGATTGCAATGGTGATTTATAAAGAAAATGAAACTGCCTGACTTTTAAGTAAATGATCAAAAATGCTAATTGTCTTTGTTCTTTATGTTAAAGGGTTTCAAGCAGAACTCAGAGAACAGTCTGCCCCATCATTTCAAATGAATGTTTTCAAGCCAAGGACTCAGGAGTTACCCTCAGCCTAGAGGGTAAGTATACACACACACACACACACACACACACACACACACACTATAAGACATTTGTCACAAGATTTTCACAGCCCAAACATCAGAAGTCCTGCTAATGTCGTAGTCCCTAACATTAGGCAGACAAGGCAGTATCCTTGAAAACACACAGTTGCATGCTGCCAAAGTCTTAGCCCCGTCTCGTACTTCCCTCCTGCCTCCAGACTCCCTTTCACGGGCTGTCAGATCAATTTTACAGTGTGTTTGAGGAAGCTGATGAGAACCTGAGGGAGCGGGTCCAGCTCTGCACTGGACTAATGAGGAGGGGAGCAGGGCTGCTGAACACTGGGGAGGCAAACGCCATTCCTGTTCGAACTGCGTGCTGAAAAAAGACCCTTTTTGCTCAGTTGTGTGGCTTTTTAATGTCCCCCAGTCATTTGAGCCCCAAAGCATAAATCTGAGCTTATGCCTGACACGGATTTTTTCAATCAGTCTCTTTTAATTGCATAAATGTTCATCTCTTTGTCTTGAAGGGAAAATATAATACATAGTTCATTGGAAAAGAATGTTGCCTAGATTGGTATAATTAAGACCCTCTGTTCAAATGTACCATACAAAGACCAGAAGCCAGACAAGACTTCTCCTTTCAAATCCCCTCCAAAAATTAAAGAGCCCTTACCCCAATCTATATTTTTGTCTTTATTTATGTAATTTTTTAAAAGCATAGACAAAAGAAAGTCTATTTATATGGCTATCATTTAAGGCTTCCGTTCTTCCCAAACTCTAAGGTGATTTTTTTTGTATGTTTGCATGTGTTGCAATCATAGAACTATCAAAGATTGCTCAGTGGTCGGGGCCTGCCGAGCATGTGCAAGGCCCCAGGTTCAAACCCCAGCAAACAATAATAATAATGACTTCAAATAAATGCATCAAGGAAGAGGCTCTGGGGGAGATGGAGCAGAAGCCCCTTCTCTTGCCGAAGAACCAGCACTACCAGACACTGGAAGGGTGATTTGAGCTCTCCTTGGCACACTCAAAATTGCCATGGATTAGGGGTTTTCATTGCTTTAGGGAAAGATAGCTAGGTTTCCATCAATTAAAATCCAACTGTTTAGACCTACTATGAGTTGAATTGTGTCCCTCGAAAGATATGTGCCAGTTCTAAACTCCAGCACCTAAGAATGTGCCCTCTACTGGGTGTCAACAAAGGCCGGATGCCAGGCAGCAAGTAAGCAGCACCCTCCTCTGTAATTCTACAGAACAATGAAGTCTGTACTCATCACTGTTTCTAGCCAGTGCTATAGGGGAAAAGAGGGGAACTAAAAGGCATACATACAGTAAAGGAGGAAGTAAAACTGTCCCCATTGCAGGTTATCTACATAGAAAATCCCAGGGAATCTACAACAAAACTCCTTAAACCGATAAGTCACTTCAACAAGATTTCATGATACAAGATAAACATATAAAAACAAATTACATTTCTTTATACTAGCAATGAAAATGGGGACATTGAAACTTTAAAAAATACACTTACGATTGAAAAATAAAATATACACGTTTAAATCTAACAAAACATACACAAGGTTCATATGCTAAAATCTACAATCTGCTGATGAAAGAAATTACAGATCAAAATAAATGGAAAGGCATGCTGTGTTCATGGATTGGAAAACAACACAATAAATATGTCAATTTTGCTCAAATTGATATACACATCTAATGCAATTCCTAACACAACTCCTGCAAGATTTTTTGTAGGCATAAACAAGTTCATTGTAAAATGTACATAGAAAACCAAAAGAATTAGAATAGCTCAAATCATTTTGCAAAAGAATAAAGTGGGAGGGTTCAGTCTATCTGATTTCAAAATGTATTATTTAGCTATAGTAGTTAAAATGGTATGGTGCTCGTAGAGGGATAGATACATAGGTCAATAGAACTGAATTTTTAAAATCCATAAAAATAGGTTACAAATAAATCCCCAACTGATTTTTCACAAAAGTACAAGACCAATTCAGTAAAGAAAATGTACACTTTTTAAACAAATGTTATTAGATGAATGAATAAAGTGGGAGGGATCAGTCTATCTGATTTCTGTACTATTTCTTACAACTGCATCTGATCTGTGATTATCTCAAAATTAAAACTTCAGTTTACAGAATAACTTGTGCAGTTCTAAGAGCACCTTTGATTTTTTTATCTACTGTCCTAATCTATCGATGATATTCTAACCTTTTTTTGATAACCCAAAGCCTCCTTACACTGCCTTCCTTTTTGCTTGTTTCTACAGCATTTGTCACATCTAGCAAGCTAGAACATACTTTGACACCTCCTGGTTACTGCTTCTACAGAATGAAAGCACGCCGGGGTCGCATTCAGGTCTGTGTTGCTTAACGATGCCTTCCAAGTGCCTAGAATGTAATAGCCATGTCATAGTGCCCAACAAATAGTTATTGAACAAAGAGATGAATCATTACTATCAACTATTAGGGCCTCTCCCGGGAAACTGAATCGATAGTATGTGAATATATATGTAGAGAGAAAGAGGTTTATTTCAAAGAACTGGCTCACATAATTATAGAGGCGGGTAAATCTGCAGCCAGTAGGCTGAAAACTCACAAAGAAACCCAGCAATGCTCAAGACATCTGTGCAGAATTCCCTCTTGCATGGGAAAGTCCAAAGGTTTCTGCTGCAGAATTCCCTCTTGCTCCAGTCTTTGTTCTATTCGGGCCTTCAGCTGATTGGAAGAGGCACCCCCATAACATGGAGAACATCTTTACTTAGAAACTACCAACCTGAATGTTAATCTCATGCAAAAGAGTCCCCAGAGAAAGGTCTAAAATAGCGTTTGACCGCATATATGGGCACTATGATCCGGCCAAGTTGACACATAAAATTAACCATCACAACCTGTTATCGTACTAGGCTAAATATATCAGAGCTCTCAGAGGCTGCCTGGGGGTCATTCATCCCTTCACTGAAGAACTGTAAGCTATTGTGGTTTCCAGTGTGAGCAATCTAATCTTGTTTACCAGCAGGCTCATAATAACTATGTTTTATATCAGTGCTTATAGCAACCTCTGAATTTTCTTTAATGTGTCACTTTTAGTATTTATGGATTTGGAAATGAATTGGGCAAGTTTGTTACACCAATGCGAAGAGAAAAATAAACAGAGTGCAGGAGAGGGTTAGAGATGTCCGCCTGTGAACGAAGAGCATGCGCTTGAGTGCGAGACCCTGGGATCTCGGGGCTGTCTTTCCGGCATCTGACTCAGCTGTGACTGAGGGGTCAGGCCTCCTTGCGAAAAGAAGGTGAAGCCAGCAAGGCAGAGGACCAGCCAAAGCTGCCTGTTGACAGCCAAGCTGGGTTCTCTGTTACGTTCTGGGTGGAGACAGAGGTAGTTTGTCTGAAAGGTGATCCGAAGAGAGGAAAGGGAAACTGAGACAGGGAAGGAAAAAAGCCAGTGAAGAGTGTACTACAGAGAGGATAAACATATTGCCAAATGGGGCCTAGCCCACAGGTAACCTTTCGAAAAACCGCGTACAACCCCACTCCCACCCCCAGCACCATCCTAGAGGGGGAAGGGGACTTGGAGCACTTTTCCACTAACTTCATCTCTCTCTGCTGATCCCCCTACTTCCAGGCTCTGTCTGACTTCTGGAAGACAAGCTCCTGAGATGCTGAAGTTTTCAGGAGAAGACAAGAGATGTACAACTTGCACGGGAAGTTGTCGGTGTACTAGAAAGTCCAGTGGGATGTTGGGTAACTCAGGTCGGGCGGGAAGAGAGCTGTGCAAAGTTCCCACAGTGTCTGATGCTTGCAGATGGCTTGCTATAAGTCATCCTGAATGACAAGGGGAAGAAATCAAATCATTTATTATGGTTACCAGTGTATTTGTGCATATTTGTATTCTTGCCATGTAATTTACATTTTATAAACTATGTTTCCTTTATTTTTCTATTTGGTTGCATATTCTCTATTCCATTTATTTATTTTTTCCTCAATAAATGAGAATATACCAGATCTACCTATTAAGAGATATTATGAAGCTGAAAAAACAAACTATTTTTTTCACTAAAAATCTACTTTAAGCCAAGTGACACAGAGGGGTTAAAATTAAGTGACGCCAAAAGAAAATGCCACATAAACACACACAAAAAAAGACAGAGAAAATATTAGACTCAGACAAAGCAGAAAGGCAAAAAAGCAGAAAGGAATCAAGCAGAAAAATCATTAAATGGGAACAAAAGGATAGCAAATTAACAAAAAGCCACACTGACAGGCATGGATTGCCTTAGTCTGGTTGGTGGAAAGTACGACAAACACAGAGGGGAACCAATCACAGTCAACGAGAGCAGAGCTCCCGCGCACAGTGAGGGCGTTTGGGATGGAGGGTCCAGGGCTGGGGTCCTATCTGTCACACAAGGTACAAGGTATGATGGATGCCTAAAGAAAAAAATCAGGGGTTGGGGTTTGGGATTTAGCTCAGTGGTAGAGCACTTGCCTAGCAAGCACAAAGCCTTGAGTTCAATCCCCAGTGCCCCCCATGCCTCCCAAAAATCAGGGTTGTAGGGGAAAAGTAGCAATAAACAATAATCATTACACTACCTTGAAGTTATCACAACACATAATTATTTCCTTGCAGCATTGATTGCTACAAAGTGGAGAATCAGTATAAAATATAAAAGGTACAGCATGATATTTAAAAAAAGAAAATCAGCCTTTCCACTTCTAAGGAAAAAGGTTCTGATTAGATGTCATCCCAATTTATCCAATGGTTTGTCTTCAGAATTTATGAAATCATCATTTTATATGAAGGTTACTTACCAAAAGCAGTTATTGAAAAATGTGTGCCTATTTATGTTTTAGTAGAATTAAGACCATTGGCAGTCACATGACTAACAAGCCGTCTAGGGACATTCAGCTTGCTGGATGGTTCCTGAAACAATTTTGTAATCTATTTTTTGTTAAACACCACTAGTCTTAATGCATATAAAGAAGGACTGTGGATGAGGGAGTAGTTTGACAAGAACAAAATTCACATAAACAGGAATAGAAATGTATCGGACAAGGTGAAATGTATAAAATCCACTTGGTACACTTCCGAGACCCTGGATTCTCCAGTAGAAGAGATGGAATGAATGTGGGTCAAGTGTCTACTGTGTGCAAACACAGTGTGAGGCATTTTTTGCACATTCCCATACTTGGTCCCCAGAACACCTGCATGCAGGGAGAACTGTTGTTTCTAATTCACAGATGAGATAAGCAAGGCTCAGTTTAGGGAGCTGCCCAAGGTCATCCAGGGAGACAGAGTCAGCAGCATTCACAGACTGACTCAGGCTGGCTCCCTCTCTGACTTGCCCGTGTTCTCTTCAGGTTACTCACTGCTGGCAGGGCCCCAGAATCAGTTAAATCAAAGCAAGTTTCCCAGGCATAGTTCCAGAGCTACCGCATCAAAATCTCTGGGATTGGGTCCAGAAATTTCTATTGTAAATATTCCCCCAGGTAATTCTAATCAGTCACATTTGGAAAATTTTGTTCATGATACTTTTTTTCTCCTGATGTTTCTATAATCAAAGACATAGAATTGGAAAAGAAGACTGTGAAAACAGCCAATTTAAAATCAGTCAACAATACAGGGGCACCCAGCTTCTGCAGCCAGAAAGCATGCAGTAACACAGGGGTTAGCAAACAACTTCTGTAAAGGGATAGATAATAAATATTTAGTCTCTCACAACCACTCAACTCTGCCACTTGTGAAAATGAGAACAATAGTGGCTGTGTTCCAATAAAATTGTATTTACTGAAACAAGCAGTGGGCTAAACGTAGCCCAAGGCCATGGTTTGTTGACCCTACTCTAATGGCAGGTGTTTGGGGCTGTGTCTCAGGTAAATGAACTACCTCTATTGATACAGCACCACCTCAAAAGGAAAATTCTCCCCACTCATGTTCGTGGTCACAAGATTGAGTTTGTATTCGCGTATTTGAATAGACAGTGATATATGTAATCTGGGGGGTTTGCTCGACTTACTTTGAATTGGGCACAAATAGGCCATAGCATCAGCCATGGCAACCCTTGGAAAGAATCCGTTCTAATGATGTCAAAGAATGTTCTCAGACTCTAGCTCCGGAAGCATCTGAGCTGCATGGTAAAAGAGTACTTGCATCAAATCATAGTAAGCTTCATGACTTGGAGGATTGAAAAAGCAGATGAAAGATTTCATCCTCGTCAGCTCTGGGTGACCATGAACAAACAATGCTGTGCCTGACTCTTCCCATTAAATAAATTAAAGTTTTCACCAGGTTTATTCAGTCCTTTCCTTGATACTAAACAGCCAACTTCAAGAAGACCTCACTAAAGCCCAACGCACGGGGAAGGGAAGACCACACAGAGAATACTATGAATTTAGCTCATGTGCTGAGTAGAGTTCGCTCAAGTCAGTTTGATTTGTTATGGAAGCCTTTCTCTTCATACATCCACTTTACAGAATGACATTCACAGACACCTAAACTCAGGTCTGAGCTAGGAGAGGTTACCAAAGACCCATTCTTACAACTCCCGTTTCCGCTTCGCAACCTACAGCTAATTGTGCAGGTGAGAGGATCGCTCTCCCCCCATGGAGTTCTGGCAGGAGAGACTTACAGTACAATATCGTAATACTGCATTAGAGTAACACATACCATATAATTCTATATCTATTTATACATATATGCACATATACGTGTATGTGTGCATGTGTGCAAATAAAATAGTATGATAAAATTAATTCTAGGTGGAGACACCAACTCATTTGAGCCTGGTGACTGCGAACGAGGCCTTAAATCCTTGCCTACCCCGAAGTCCGTAATTCTGGGGCTATCAGTGGATGACATTGCCAACTCTAAGCTAGCAAGGAGGGCTAAATTGGGGGAAGATTATAAGCCCTGTTTCCTTGTGGCTAACTTACAAGACAGGAGACAGCTGGGAAGTTCACTTTTGTGAGTCTATCCCAACACGTGGTGCTCTAAACATCTTCGATTTCTTTTCCATGCTCATCTCTAGAACTGCCACCCATTCATTGGCCTGAACTCTTGTTGTGGCTGCTTTCACCCTCGCCCTTCATGGAACAAACTGCCGTTTGCCAGGCCGGGGCTGGTGGCACTGTGCATGGGACACGCGCAGACTCCAGAGGTTGGGCTGGGCTCTGCCCCTGGCTTCCCTGGTGCTCCTCGCTTCACTCTGTCACAGCTTTCTCCCTCAGCAGGGCTTTTCTAATGCATCTGATTTTCATCATAAAACTGAGGCTCGCAGAAGATGGTAGTACTTAGTTTTTGCACACCACATGGAAATGGAATCCAAAGCCTTCCCTGTAGTTTTTCAGCAGTCATAGTCCTCATTGCCCCCCACCCCCGAGTCCCCAGGAGATCTCAAGCTCTCTAGAGTGTTCACAGAAGACCTCGTGGCCTTTCGGACACATTCATCACCTACGGCCGCAAGGCTCCTGCCACCGGGGCCTGCAGCATGTATACCTGTCCGGGCTCTGCAGAGGCACATTTGTAAATGAGGAAAGATGTATATGATCTGAGGTGAAACCAGAGTATGCAGATGTTTGTTCAATACACTTTCAGGTGAAAATTAATATTGGAAGACAAATAGCCTCTCATAATATGTAACAGCTCTTTCTTCATTTTGCAGTTTTAGACCTTACCTTCCTTCTAGGAATATAGTTTCCAATAGCCCTAAACATACACTCAAGCTCACATGCACACACACACACACACACACACACACACACACACACACGCACAGCCCTCCCTCCCGCCACCATCCCTGGGGTGCACCTCCCCACCTCTCCAATGTAGTTATATAGTGATATTTGATCTCAATATTCAATATTTAGTTGACTGATTTCACGTAAATGTTACATAGCACTTTTGGTATCCTTTGTGAAACTATTTTTTATTTTCCCTCAAGGTAATGATGGTCTTATATTTCACTGGCTTAATTTTCTGTGTATTCATCACAGATTCTTTCCCAAGAGCCCTGACTTCAGTAACCAGTGGAATTTAGGTTGATGACCCTCTTCCTAGTGCTCTGCCCTTCTGTCCCTGTCCGAAGTGGGTTCTGCCTGACACAGCTGCAAGACACTGTGCTCCGGACACCTCTTCCCATCACCCCGGCCTCCTCTTCCCTCGCTGTTCTCTAATCCGACTCTTCCTGGAATCCCCTATCCCCCAACTTCTTATTTTACTCCAGCTTGGGTGTGAATCACACACTTCTCAGAAAAGAGTATAAGAAGTTAAGATTTTGGAGACATTGAATGCCTGAAAATGTGTGTGTGTGTGTGTGTGTGTGTTTTCCTAGCACCACATTCGAATAATCATTTGCTAGATATAGAATTCTGGGACTGAAATCTTTTTCTCTCGGAATGTAGAGTTGCTCCCCCGTCCCCAGCTTCAAGAGCTGCCCCTGAGGCTTCTGGCATGGTCTGCTTCCTCACGCTGGGTGTGTGCACTGATTTCAGTATGTGGACCATTTTAGAAGCCTCTCTACCTCTACTGCTTTGAAATTTCATTCTGATATGCCTTTAATTCTTTCTGGTGGCCTCTTTAATATCTGGGAATTATTTTTACATTATTTTCATAGTTTCTACTCTTTTTTCTCTGCTCTCTCTTTCTGAAACTTGCCTCTTTTTGTTTGTTTGTTTGTCTGTGTTGTATATCATTGTCTCTTTGTTCTACTCTCTGTAAGATTTTTCTGCCAACTGTTCCTGCTGAATTTTTAACACTGTACTACTCTAATACATTTTTTATTTTCATAAGTTCTTTTTTTAATTTTTTGAATATGTCTTTCAATCTTTTCACGGCTATACTATCTTGTCTTACTTTCTGGGGAGTCGTTATTAAGAGAGTGCTGTGTTCTCTCCCAATGTTTACAGCATTGTTTGCTTCCTCTGAATTTCTTCTCGTTTATGGTTTATTTTTGTGCCTTTTGTTCTCAGTCCTTTCTGTGAATGTCAGGCGATCCTACTTCTCTGCTCGTATTTGAGAATGAAGCATTGAAGAGCTGTCTGGACCCTCTTCGTATGAGCCAGGTTTACAGGCGGCGGACTGCACCAGAGTGACGAGCCCAGGACCTGCTCGCTGATGCAAGGCTTCTCACCCTGATCCTTTACCAGGGTGGGCAGCTCCCCTCGCACCTCGGGCTTTCTACCCAGGAAATTCTGCACCCTTCTGTCAGGGGCATCAGTTTGCCTGCCAGCGTTCTTAGCACAATTGGGAAAAGGAGGCTGAGAATTTCACAGTTCAAAATATGGCCCCACTCAGTCTTCATTGTGTGTGTGTGTGTGTGTGTGTGTGTGTTCATTGGAGTACTACTCTCTGTTCTTATGCCTCAGGCCCCAGAGCCTGAAATCTCATTTGACCTCTTCTGCAGGTAAACCTTTAATTTTCTGCAGAGGCGAGACAGGATGCTCACACAACTGGAAGAGCTGGACTCCTACTAGCTTCTGTGAAAACTTCCAATCACACTTCTTGCTTTAGCCTCACATATTCCTGATAATTTGAATCCCTGAGCCCCGCGAGGTTCTGTGACATGGATCAGTTTCTCTCGTACAGTCACCTTGGTAGGCACTGTGGGCTCAAGGTTCTGCTTTCTCAGTACACAGTTCAGTTACCAACAGTAAATCTGTTTTCCAGGTTCCAAATGCCTTGTCATCTCTTCTCTGTTTTAATCTCCTTTCCCTTTCTCCTGGTTTATGCTTTTAAAAAAAATCTCTTCACTATCACTTTAGTGAAACTTCAGGGAGAAACAGTATAAATGCATGTATTTGATTTGTCCAGTGAAAACTGAAATATCCTAAACATCACTTTAAATGATTTCATAACATTCATCAATCAATACATTAATTTTACTTCACTAGTATCCAGTTGTTGCATAATTAAATTGCTGTCTTTTTTTTAGCCACCATTAAACACAGTAGGACTTTCTTTATACATAAAGGTCTCCCTACCCTCGAGATTGTTGTTTCCAAGATAGATTTCCCGAAGTAATTAATGGCAAAGATTTTTCCCAATTCTTCTACAAATTTGTTCTTCTCTCAGTGAACGTATCTCCAAGTAGACATGTATGTTCCTCTCTTTCCAGGCGCCCTGGCATGAGGCTCACAGGTTGTCCCACTAATTCTAAATCAAGGCCCCATTAGAAAAGGATTTTCCCCCTTCTCTGAATCTTTAGAAGAAAGTTTGGTCTGCACATGAGGAATCAAGGTGAGATCTTGGAGGGGACCAGTGGGAAGAATTCTGTGGGCAGCTAGGATGCCCTTGGGAAGCACTAGAAAATCAACAAAGCGGCAAAAACAAATGCTGCTCTCTTAAGGAGACTGAATGCAAAGCCAGTTTTGCTTTATTTCTTCAGATGCAGAGTTTGGCAATTCCTAATCAGAAATAAAAGACGAAACAATGAGACACTGCTTAGGGATGCAGATGTGCTGCTTGGAGACCTATTACAGGGTTTTCTAAATTTTGAAGGGGTGTCCAGAAAACCCTAAAAAGACTGAATCATGAGTACCAGGCAAGCACGGGAAGCAAAGCAGAAAAAGAGTGGGCCTGAGAGCCAGAAAGAGTTATGTGTATTGCAGCACATTCTCCCTGGCCTCTTGGCCTCAGTCTCCACATCTGTAGGATGGGAATACTGATGCTTTCTGCTCAGAATCATTATGAAGCCTGAGAGAGTGAAGGTCAGGGATGGCTTCTTGCCCACTTGTGGCTTGTTGAGTCTATTTAAATCTTTCCCTAGTCCTTTCCAAGGATGCTCAGATTTGCCAAGAAAGAGAAACTACAGCCCCCTTTGTTGTTCTTTTACATCAGAAGTTAGAAAACGAATATCATTTATCTAGTTATTTCTTTGATTTTTACAAGAAATCATTGACTATCATAAGCTATTATCTTAAAGGATTTGTTTGATCTTTCTCTTGTCCGTGGCTAGAAGTGCCATTCCAACATTTCTCCCATAAACTGAAAGACGTTGCCCCCAGTAGTGTCTGTCAGTTTGTTACCAGGCTACCCCCAGTATGACTTAAAATTTTTTTATGTACACAGTGACTAAAGCAACAAGGTAGAAACAAAGGCAAGACTGTGTTTCTCTCAACAGCTCAGAAAACTCTGGTTGGTGTGCCAAGGGATCTTAAAAGCTAAAGCTTGTGGGGCTTAAATCAGATGTGGCTTTAAAACTTCCTATTAAATTTCAAGTGAGTTATTTTAAGAGTAAACTATAAGTCTACTATGGCAGAGACGGCAGTAGTTTATCAGGAAGCTTCTGTTAGACAGCAGATCACTCAAGCCCAGCTAAGATAGCCTGAAATATATATGCCAGATTAGAAACTAACACCCCTGGCAAAGTAACAGTGCACTTCCAGGGCTAGAATGCTGCGGGAATTCAGGGGTTAATGGAGCCGAATGTGAATGAAAATATTGGTGAAGACAATTCATATGAGCAATAAAGATACTGAACAACTCCTGGTGGGGATTGTTGGAAGATTTATATGACTAATCCTGAGCTGAACTATAATATCAAGCACTTTTCTGGGCATGGTCTAGTTAAGAGTGAGTAAAAATTTTTGCAAAATTAAAATAAAATACACCTGAATGGTGCATAGACACACTAAATTATATGGTACTGTATCTCCTATCAAGACTTCCTACCCAACATTGTGTCCATCAGGACTCAAGACGCAGGAGAATTTATCTCACTAAACATATAGAGCATGGGCTTCCCACCTCTCACCCACCGCTCCCCAGTTCTTTTGATGGAAAAAACTCCCCAGAAAGCATTTGTGTACAATCTTTATCAACCTACATGTAGCCTTACAAGTGGATTTCCAGACACAAGCTTACGATGAGACAGTGTGTGTAGGGGAAAGAGGAGAAAGAAGAAGACAGAGAGACAGAGAGAGAAAGGCAAGCTTATCCAATAACATATAACCAGAAATGTTTTCTGGAATCTCCTAGACTCTTGAATCTTGACAAGATTGGAACCTTTATTTTGTGACCTGTAAAAATCCAGAAATTTCTACCAATATTTTTAAAAACTGAGGGACATCCTTTTGGCTAGCTCTGAGTCTGAGATCCTGGTTCTGCTGAAATTGTGCCCTGAGCCGTCTTGATCCAGATGTGGAACTCAAGCCCTACCTCAGTGCCACCAGCAGCCATAATGACAGCAACTCCCACCAGACCAGATGTCTGTGTGTGAATGGAGACTGTGCACTTCAGTTTTCACGGGGAGCCTGAAGCAGAGAGAGAGTGGGTTTACATCATGGAAACACAAACAAATTTAAATGAAACATTAGAACATTTTTGTCCTTTTTAAAATACTCTTGGGCCATTTCAGCACCCTGGAATTTTCTCTTCTCTGTTCACTCCCTGCTGAGATGCTTGCTTCCCTCTCTTCCGTTTTCTCCCCCTTCCTCCGTTCCTTCCTATGCACAGATGTTGAATTCTCCCTACATGATTGTGCACGGCAATCCTACCCTCTACGTCCCTGTTATGGTTTGTGTCTAGATGTCCCCCCAAAGCCTCATGTGGTAAGAGATAGCTGGATCTAGAGTGTGTGATTACTAAATTGATCCACTGATCGGTTTGGCATGGTTCTGCTGGGATCAAGGATGTGAAACTAAAATTAAGGGTGGGAGTGCTACCCGCCCTAAGGGCAGGTAGCCTAGATAAGATACAGGAAGAAG